>CAVNYN010270266.1:0-64030 GCA_963692815.1 Nyctanthes arbor-tristis
TACTTGCACGGTCAAATTGGATGCTCAACAATACGAGTTTTTATTAGTTAATTGATTCGCTCTTTACCAAAAGAATATCTAATGAATCTAATCATCTAAATGACCAGATTAAATGAACCATCATAAAACCAACTTATAGATGCTGAAATTAACTTAAATCACTGTGTTTTAAAAAAATGGAAAAAAATCTATTACGCCGTATATTAGTCAAGGTTAACGTCGTATCACTAGAACTCACTGTTGGATACGAGTAGTGTTCCATCTGATTAGTTGTAACGGAATTGTTCATATATATATGTAGCTCGAACAATTGTTACAATAGTTTGGCTTCTCACATTCCAGGTAAAAGGTTCTAGCTTCGAAACATACATGTCCCTCCCTTATTTTCCCCTCCCCTCTCATATATTTCCAATGTATCAAAATTTATATACATCTCTCCCTCTCTCTCTCTCAACTACAAAATCTTTTGTGATCCAAAGCCAACAAATATTTCCTTTGTTTTTTCCATTTAAATAACTTATCATATATTAATCAAATAGATTTATAAGATCAACAGTGCGTGTTGACCAATAATGACTCCTGACTGATGTATCTCACCATATGTACACATGGCGGAAGATTGAGACAATTGTGTGGGCCCTTAAAAACAAGGGGCCATAGTGTTTAAATCTCTCCAATACTCTCTCATCGCTTGTACGTATAATTGGATAATCCGACTATACATATACTGGAAGATAATTTTTAGTGTGTTGACTGTCAAAGTAGAGAAATCTATTCCATTCTCGTGTCATCAGGTCAACTATAGAACATTATGAACCTCAACATTAGCTCTGAATTTAAAAAACTCAGCCCAATAATTAAGAGCATGAATCAGTCATAAGTTTGTATTAAAAGCACATATATTTTTGCAACTTGTATTTGTCACATAAAATGTAAGGCTAATAATACATTAGCTTAACAATAAATTCGATTTGATGATTACTTATAACATAATGGAAAATTAAAAATCAACTAAATAATTGAAGTATGTTTCACTTGATATTTGATAATAAATATTTCAAAATAGCAAACAAAATATACAATACTAAAACTTTAAAAGGGATTAGAAAATTCATAAACTTATATTTGATTTTACTTTCATAAAAATAAAACTCGAACTGAATTAACACTGAAATCAAGTAATTTAGAAAGATTGAGATATATATTTGAATAAAGTAAAAAAAATACATAAAGTAAAACATTTATATTAAAATTTTGAAGTGAATTTACATACGAGCATCCGGTTCACTCACTCACTGTGGGCGGGGTTACACCGCCTACTTCTGACATGGCACATACTTAGCTGATACACATGGCGGTCATATATGCGCCACGTCAGGCCATATGTGCTCCACCTCAGAAGTGGACAGTATAACCTCATCCACAGTGAGTGAGTGAACAAAATTGTTATGATCGACCTGTTTATATTTTACGTTCACTCGTTAACTCTGATTAACGCACACATTGAAGTCTTTTATTCAATACTAATATATTGTGCATATTTCGACTTTAGAACAATTACGAAATTATTATTAAAAAAACATTTTTAAAATTGAAGTGATTTTTCGATCGACGTGTTTGTATTTTGCGCTCACTTATTAACTCATAATAAGGTGAACCTTAAGATATTTCATTCGACATGAATATTGCACATCTTTCAATTTTAAAACAATTACAAAAATAACAAAAAATAAAAAATAAAATAAACAAAAACCTTTCAATGAAACAGAAAAATTTGTAGTGATTTGTTTGTCGACATATTTATATTTTACCTTAACTTGTTAGCTCGTAATAAAGGCCAACTAAAGATCTGTCATTCAACATTAATAAATATTGCATATCTTTTGACTTTAAAACAATTATAAAAATATAAAAAAAAAAACTTTTAAGTGAAAAAATAAAAAAATAATAAAATAAACAAATGGAAAAAGGGCATTGGATGACCAAAGTATGAACAGTGGCGTCCAATTGCCTCTTTTAATATATATATATATATATATACTAGTTGCGTCACGTGCCTTGCATGTGTTTTTTGCTATAATTTTGCAAATATTAATAATATTACGTAATGAAATGAACAATAAATAAATATTAACTAAATAATAGAATTGATGATCCTGATCTCCTTTCAGATTATGCTGTCAGACGCCTATGTAGCGAGAAGTCATTGAAAACATATTGATATTAAGTTGATGAGTAATAGTTTTGTCATGGGAAACTCAAAACCAATACATGAATATAATGTCACATTCTTCAGTTTTAATGAAGCATCAAGTTCTATATATTTTGTGTTATTTGTATAATTTTTTTGTTTAATTTTAAATAGAATTTAATTAAACTTATTGTTTAATTAATACTGCCACATCCTAAAAAGATTGCCCAGTTTTTTCAAAAGAATAATGCTACTATTTCTTATTGAGTTACTGGTTTGGTGACTTGGTGAGGTGTATGTGTTTTTTTGCCTATGTATTTCAATTAAATGTAAGGGTATTTTTGCCAATATATTAAATAGTTATTTAATGACAAGTAATTGAGTAAGTGATTCGAATAGGGAATGTAGCAAAACCCTTTTCTAAAAGTATTTAAAATATTAATCTTATATTTACATATTTAATTTGTATAATTATAAAAAAATAGAATTATTAAAGTGGAATAATTAATAAATAAAAGGATATAATGGGAAAATGTTATTAAAATTGGGAAAATGATATTAAAAATTTACTTTTTCCAATACCATTAGATGAAAAATTCTTAATTTATGTAAAAAAAGAATATGACTATCTTTTTGGGACTTACATGGTGTTAACATTTACTTTTCCAATACTATTAAATGAAATTTTCGTAATTTATGTGAAAAAAGGAATATGAATATCTTTTTAGGACAGAGATAGTAAAACTTAGTTGAATTCATATAAGTACAAATAAATTGAATTAATTATTAAAATGCTAAAATGTAATAGCATTTTTTTACAAAAAAATTTAATAGCATTTAATCTAATTTAATTGAATTCACTTATAAAATTTAGGAAAATATTTCTTTCTCTTGCTTGCTTACTTGTTGGGTGAGTTTGTGTGTATAAATGTGACTTTTTTGCTCATAAAATGTACAACTTTATTTTGAAATTGTAATAGCAAAAAAATAAACAGACACATAAGTCATCCAACAAAGTTAGCACATATTTAGAATTTAATATTTATTCAATTTGGTAGGAGATTAAATTCGAATTGAAATTGGTCACATTAGATCATGTTATAAATCATATCACATTCCGTAATGTCATAGAATTAGTCTCATAAGTACATATTTTAGGTTTGATACCAAAATTTCTATAAATAGTACTTTTGGGCTAGCACGAAGTAATTCAAAAATATTTAGAAAAAGTATAAATAAAAATTGTACTAAATATTTATGATAACTTTACGAGCAATATGTTTATAATTTAATCTCATTTGTTAATTCTTATTAAAGTAGAGGTTGAATTTTTAATTTGTCACCTATATTGTATATTCTTCGACTTCAAAATAATATTATAATTATAAAAAAATGAAAATAAGTGAGAAAACTTTAGCACGAAACAAAACAAAAAGACAATAGCAAAAAAGAAAAAGGAGGACCAATAACAAACCATATACCATAACTCTTTTTTAAAATGATCTGAATATATCAATGGTTAATTAATCCATAACACGGCCAAATAAAATATTATTATATTTCCCTTTACTGACACATGTTCTTACTACATTGTGCTGTGTGGTTCCATGGAAATCCAATTGTTAATTCTACATTTAATGTTCTTTATATAGATTGTCAAAACATTCATATAGATATAGATATTATAACTGGACTCAAATCTCTAATTTAAAAGTAATGGGATGTTGAGAAAAATTAAAAACAATAAAGAAAAACTTTTACTTTACGTCTTTAAATAAATGAACATAAAGCAAAACAATAATGTGCTTCCTAATAGCAAGGTTATGACTAGCCAGCGTAATTAGAACCAGCATGAAAAGAGGTCCCCTGGCGATCATTTTTTTCCTCTTTTTTGTTTGTAATCTTCACTATAGGTCCCCAATCTTTCAGACTTTGTATCAATTTTGTCTCCGTTCTTTTTTCGGACCTACTAAGTCCCTAACCTTTCATTTATTATCACATTATGTCCCCCAACGTCACTTTTGTTCCTAACATTTCAATTTTCATCATTAACCCTTATCAAAATGGCTATTTTTACCATTAATTCTTTATTTCCACAGTAAGTCCCCAACCTTTTAATTTTTATACAATTTCGTCTCTATTCATTTTTGTCGTGTTATATCCCTATTAACACTTTTTATAACTAGCATTTTAATTTTTACTGTTAATATTTACTAAAATTATCATTGTAATATTAATTATTCAAATAAAAATAAAAAATAAAAATAATATAAAATAAGAAGTCCACCTACTCTAATCCACTCTAACACAACTCAATGACAATAGTAGGGTAACCAAAAAAATTGATCTATAACAGTCTCGATAGATATTTAATCCACATTGAAAAAAGTTGTCGATCTAAGTATTAACTCGACGAATTAGATCAAATTTCTTGATCTACCACAAATCACGTGTCGGATGCAAATTAGGTAAATCTACCTTAAAAAATGATTCTTGATTTATAAAAAATAAATATAACTCCAATACTTTAATTCTAATTTAATTTATTGTCTCTCTTTGTGATTTTCACTATAATTTGCTCCAGATTTGTTGTCTGTATCAACCCAATCTGATCCACCAATTGTGGATCTATAAAAAATTAGAATTAGCCCATTAAGGTAAGATTTCATTTCATTTTTGTAAATTGAAGATGATTTTTTTATTCACCATATTCTATATACGCTACGTGATATGTGATAAATCGAAAAACCCAATCCGATCTATTGCACTAACTCTAAGACCGAAAACTTTTTTTATGCAGATTAGGTATCCATCAAGTTTGGCGCAAATCAAGTTTTATTGTTATCACTACGAGTTATGATGAATAGAGTTCTTATTTTGTATTATTCTTTATTTTTTATTTTATTTAAGTCATTAATGGTATAATGGTAATTTTAATAGGAATTAATATTAGTAATTGAAAACTTGAGGGCAGAAGATATTATTAGAGATGTAACATGATAATAAATGAAAGGTTAAGGGTCCTATATGCCCAACAAATAATGGGGATAAAATTGTATAAAAACTGAAATGTTGCAGACCTATAGTGGAAATAAAGAATTAAGAGAATAATAATCATGTATATAGAGATTAACTGTGAATATTAAACGGTTGGGGATGAAAAGTGACATTGGGACATAATACGATAATAAATAAAATGAAAGGGGCCTAGTAGGCCTAAAAAAAGAATATGGATAAAATTTATACAAGTTAAAAGGTTGGGGACCTAGAGGGAAAATTAGCCTTTTTGTTATCTTTCTTTGTTATTTTTTGGTTTTTTGGTGGTATATATTATATTCTATCTAAATTCCAACATACTGGATACATCTAAAAGACAACGGAAACGAAAGACATTAGAAACCAACCTCTTCTATACCGAAGACAACATTTTTTACTCTTACATACAAGGCGAATATAGGGAAGGGCAAATGGGTAGTTTGGACTTGAGACCTTCTATTTGAATGTGAGTATCTATTTATTGTAGTACAATTCGAACCACAATATTTTATATTTTTCGACAATAAAGGAAAGAAAAGGGGAAAAAAGGAAGATACGTTAAATTGTACTCAATACTCATTGAAAAAGTTGTTACCATTGTCTTCCCACTTCATAAGTAATGAAAATGACATACATGGATTATGTATTAATCACACTTAAATGTTGCAAACTCACTACTCAAATAAAAGGCATGCTATGTGGCAATTTTTGTGCTTACTCTGTTCTTATTTAAGCAGTGAAACATAATATATTGCAATAAAAAAAGGGCATGATATATCTTCTAAAGCATCATCAGTATTACTAATATATTAGCCGTGCATTGCACGGGACCAAAAAAATGCTATTTTTCCCTAAAAACGATTTAATCATAAATTATATATTTTTTAACCATTGATAGATACTATAAAAAAATCAGTTGATGGATGATAAATTCGAATGAATATAGTTGATGAATATATAAAAGTAGTTTTAATCAATGATATTGAAGGTCACAGTTAATAAAAAATTACATTTTACTGTCAAATGTAAATCTAATTTACTCTAAATTTTGAAAAACCTCTTTGAAAACTGCATTGGTTGTGAACTTTCTCTCGACAGGGTCATCACCACAAATTACAATCTTTAGCCCTTTGCGATTTGTAACTCGAGAATGCAACATTTAATTGTTCATGACTAAACACTGGCTTTTTCAAAAGAAGTCCAATATTGGTAAGCGATTGGCATTGACTTTTGTTTATAGTCATTGCGTATAAAACAACGATAGGAAACTACCTCAGCTGAAATTTGAAGGGCAACGTAGTGTCAGAGGGTGTCAATATCATCCTCGGGATCAATACTATATGGCTGGCATGAGCACCTGAAAAGAATCTTTGCCTCCAATACATATTTTCGCAATCTGGTTATAATCAATCTAGTCTCATTGCACAACCTAAAAGAATGGTCTATATTTCTCAATAATATTATTGGCGTTCTAATCTTTAATTTAAACTCATGATTTGGAACTCTTGGACACCTAATGTTGTTTAAGAACTCAGCTATATGTATACAGTCTAAGAAATCAGCACTAGTCAAAGCTTAAATATGATGTTCCTTCAGCTGCATTATGTGACCACAAGTAATCATTAACAGATTCAACCACAAGTTGCAGCGATAGGATCGTCTGTGTAATGCACTAAGAGGTCATCAGGAACTTCAATAGTGGCATGTCCATCATTTTGTCCGCAAGCAGTTCAATCACCTATGCTCATAACCTACTCTGAGAAAGCTTCAACTCGTCTAACTCTTCACTCGACCCACTATTTTGAAGTATCATGTTCTTAGTTGACTTTAGAGCCTTACAATCATTCCATAAATACGATAAATTATACGTGCGTTGTACGGGATCAGAAAAAGTAATTTCTTCTAAAATACCTTATTAATCAATTCTAGACACTTGCATAGAGATTACAAAGTATACTCGAAAACCCCGTGGCGACCCCCAGCTAAGAATGAGGATCGACAGGGCATATGGTCGCACCCTAAATGCCTGGCGGGCGGGGACGGTTTTCCTTGCCCCGCCCCGAAACCCGTTTTACTAAAAATAATTTATTATTATTTAATTTAAAAAACCACAAGTAATTTACATTGTCGTGACTCAAACCCATAACCTTTTATAAGTAATCTCAAAGATTTACCGCTTAAACTAACATATGACCCGTTGAGGAAAAAAAATTTTATAAAACGAGGTGGGTTACGGCGATTTTTCCCTTCCTGCGCCCCATCCTCCCGATTGCATCGTCATCACATGAGTTAATAAAAGTTAAAAGTCAAATCGCACTCTCTATTTTTAAAAGTTAATTTAACAAATTTGTTGGAACATATTTTTAGACATTTACTCTCTAAAATAGAGGGTATGTTGGAATTAAAGAGTGTCTTAGCTATTCTCTAAATCTTTGGTGATGCGTAATAAAAAAAGGTAATATGCCAAATATATTTTACAACTACGTGCATCATTCGATTTCTGTTATACAGAAATCATCATATATTTTTTAAATCACTTAGGCGGTGCACGAAAATCATAATATACAAAATTTATTTTACAACTATGAATATCATTCAAATTATCATAAATATGAAACATAGTAAATGTAGCGTAATATATTGGGATACAATTCATCAAATTTTTGTTATTTTGTACACAAAAAAAAACAAATATATAAACAAATGAAGACACATTTTTATAGAAAATAAAAAACATAATGTCATTAGTTTTCAATTAAAAAATTTTAAAGTAGCAGAATAAATAATTATTATTTTTTAAGTTAATTATATTTTTCCTAAAGATAAACAATTATAATCTTAAAAAATGAGGGGAAAAAAGGAAAAGTCTTTAATAAAGCACAAAAGCAGTCAATCCTTTATATTATTTAATGTTTATGAATTATAATGAACTCTTTTTTAACACCAAAAATCTGAAAATTGATAAATAATAATTAGTTAAATTTTTATTATTATCCACACGTAAAAAATAAATAAAGAAAAAGGGACATATTTTTTTTTGCTAAAAGGAAAAAAAGGCAATGCCATTAGTTCGTAATTAAACCACAATTCTAAAAGGACAGTAAGGAAATAATTAAGGGTCCGTTTTTTTACATTTATAAACTTAATTTATAAAGAGAATTTATAAAAAGTGAAAATGAGTGGTGGAGATTTAATTAAAGTTTAAAATGTATGGTGATTATTGAGTAGTTGTCAAATCAAGGGTATGTGAATTTATATATGAAAAAAATAAATGATACCAAATAAGCCCTAATATGCCAACTTATTTTCCCAATTAAAAAATAATTAATAAAATACAACTTGGTTTACGACACATTTAATTAATATGCTAAATTTTTTTAATGCATCATTAAATGTTACTTTTAGAACCAATTAATTACAATTAAGCTAAACAGAAATTGGTCAGGAACTAATTAATAACATGTATGTTCATTTAGTTTCCAAGAAATAAAATACAAAAATAAAAAACTTAAGCATGTTTTCGTTAGTTTCCAAAAAAAAAAAATTGTAAATACAAAAAAGAATAACCATAAATTTTTCTAAAGCATAAATAATGCTCCCTCTGTCCCGTAAAAATAGTCTCATATTATTTTTCACATAATAATCTAAGAAAGTCCAATTAATTAATATTCTTAAAAACATAGAATTTATGTACATTTTTTCTAATATACCCTTCAGTTAATTATTATTCAACTTTATTAGTTCTTATTTATTAATATCAATGCATATTAAATAGGAGCATATAAGAAAATTGAAAAATTAACTAACTAAAGTGGACAATAATTTGAGACAAAAAAATGAAACGGGGACCATTTTTTGAAAAAAGGGCATGTTATTGAAAAATCTATATATATATATATATATATGTATTAACGCAAAAAAAATAAAAAATAACAAATGCAACTTATTTATGACACATTATATTATGAAAATGGCTTCATGTAATTATGATATACATAAATATGTCAATTTATTTAACATGTGAATCATTCAACGCTATTTTTAAAATAGATTAAGTCAAAAACTAATTAATAAGGGATATTTTCCTTAGCTTTCAAAGCATAAAATACAAAGATAGAAAACATTATTTTCAAAAAATAATTCTAAATTCAAAAAAGAAATTAACCATAAATTTTGGTGGAACATAAGTAATAATAAATTTTTTTAAAAAAAAATTCTTTCAGAAAATAAAAAATAAAAAAATTCAAAGAAAATGAATAAAAAAACTTTAAAAAAAAAAAGAGGCTGCCTCACAGCCATTAATAGTCCTTAGGTTTCTTTTTTGGAGGAATTAATAGTCATTAGTTGAATTGTCTTGGAAATGAAAAACGGTTATAAGGTACCAATTAATACCCGGTTAGTCTCAATGCTTTGCATACAATTTTCCGCTACTCAAAAAACACAAAGCAAAAAAAAAAACAACAAAAACAAAAATTTCATATTTGGCAAGTAAAATTTTCACGCCTAAATCTAAAAATAGACTATCCTAGATATATATAGATTATATCGTCATCAAAAGTTATCTTACCTCCTCTTTTGTTGTCACCATTATATTATATTCTTAATTAGTGCTCTCTCCGTCCCAAAAAGATATTTTTCTTTTTTTTATTAGTCCTAATTTATATTCCTCTTTCTAAAGTTAATTTTTTAGTTTTCTAATATACCATCATTTGTTATGCATAGTAATTAATAACAAATAACAACTAAAATGAAATATTAAATAAATCAAAGAGTATACTAAGAAATATATTGTTAAACTGTACATTTCTAGTAATATTAAATTGTATTTCCTTAATCTACATAAAAAATAAAAGGGGAATATCTTTATGAGACGGATGGAGTACTTTTTTTTACTGGTCTTTTAAAGGGTAAGAACATCTCTAATGTAATAATATTAACAGTATATATGTGGTAAAAACATTGACATTATATTCAATAAACCCTCCAATACAATAACGTTATTATTTGACATTTTGAAAAAAGAAAGAGTGAAAAATTTATTGATTGAATAAATTAATACTTGCCATTGTTCACAATGATATTATCTTATGACATTCACTATAACAATATGAAATACTTAATGTACTAAATAAATATTTTTTTTTGTCAATTATCATATTATTCATTGACATTTACTGTACATTTGAAATGCTCTGAAAAAAGGTTAAAGCAATGCTCTGTTCCCGAATATATAGTCATTGCTTGAGAAAAGTGCAAGACCAGGCATTGGACCGCCCTCTGGTGAATTTTAGACTCTAAGAGCTTGTTTGATTCTTGTTATTTCTCATTATTCTCCCAATTTATAATTTTACATACTACTGATTTGACAGTTGATTTGACCACTGCTTAACTACAACCACATATTTTAAACTTTTTTACATTTTCAATACACACTATATATCTCTCCTTATTTATAATTTCCCCAAATAATGGGAATCAAACAAGCTCTAAGATTTTCCCCTTTTTTTTTGGTACCTTTTAGCGCACTGATTTATAGTAATCGATTGTTTGTTTTGTTTTGTTTGTAGTTTGATAAAATTTTAACTTGATTAAAAAGTAGTTGCCCACATAAATATCAGTGCCGTTCAAATATTTCCTGAAAGATTTGTAGTATAACTTCCCATCTTATGACGTATATGGATGTAATCGTGTGTCCAATGGCGAAGACAGGGGACCTATTATTTGGACTCGGTGGGCTAAATGGCTAAATGCTAATGCCTAATGGGCTCGGGAGTTTGAGTAAAAAAAAAGAAAGAAAGAGTCCAGCCCAAATCCTAAACAAACTAATGGAATGGAACGGGGAAGGCAAATTGGCAGAAACATTGAGGCAGAGACCAAGAGGCAGGCGCATGCAGCAGCTCCAAGCCCTTAGGCGGCAACGCGGCGTCCAGTCGATGCGGCCGCTGGCGGAGAGGTTGTGGGCGGCGGATTCATCCATATTGTAGCTTTAATCAGGTTTTATTTCTAACCCTAATTCCTAAATCCTAGATTTGATTTTGCCCTAATCTAAGCAAATAATCAAATTACCTATAATCTCTAGATTTATATGGAATTTAAGACTTATATATTAGATATACATAGGTTGAGAATGGTTAAATATTTGAATTTCATATTTATATGGTTGAGGACTTGAGGAAATGACCATATAATATTTATATTTATAATATTTCATATTTATATTAGTCAAGAACTATTGAAATTTGAATATGGTTGAATATTTTCTTCAATTAGACTTGAGGCAATTAGTCGTTAAGAATAAGAAAATATAATTATAAATTAATAAATCATAAATGGTTGAGAATGGTTGAATATTTGAATTTCATATTTATATGGTTGAGGACTTGAGGCAATGACCATATAATTAGTCTTGAACTGTTGAATATGGTTGAATATTTTCTTCAATTAGACTTGAGACAATTAGTCTTTAAGAAATAAGAAAATATAATTATAAATTAATAAATGATAAATGGTTGAGAATGGTTGAATATTTGAATTTCATATTTATATGGTTGAGGACTTGAGGCAATGACCATATAATTAGTCTTGAACTGTTGAATATGGTTGAATATTTTCTTCAATTAGACTTCAGGCAATTAGTCTTTAAGAAATAAGAAAATATAATTATAAATTAATAAATCATAAATGATTTTTGTTAGTTAAACTGTTGAAGTCTTGAAGACTTGAATTGACTTGAATAACTTGATATCTTGATTACTTGAAGAAAATTATAACTTATTAAGTATTGACTAGTGGATTATGGACCAATGGTTGAATCTTTGATTTAAGAATAGGCTGCAATTTACATGAGACTTTGAATTTATGCTTTGATGATTGATGGTGATTTGTTTGTATATGGTTAATGGTTTGATTATTTGGCTTCTTGACTTGTTGGTGCGTTGTCGATATTATTTTTATTATTGTTGTTAGTAAATGAATTATCTAAGGTAAAATAAATTTTCTAATAGATTTTAAATATTTTGATTTTATAGAGAAGAAGTTATGACTACAAACCAACCTTCTAGCAAGAAAGACAAAACTACATTGCATTATTTTTTCAGGCCCGTAAGAAATACACAAAATGAGGACTCCAATAACCACCAAGATACTTCCCCAGCTGAAAATCAACAATCTTTTCCTTCAGTTGGAAATCATCAATCTTCTTTTCCAATTGAAAACCGACAATCTTCTACTTCAAATGAAAATCAACAATCTACTCCAAATTCATCTTTTGAAATTGAGCGGGATCCAGGAAAAAGGAGAAAAATATGTGATTGAACTCTTGAGAAGAGGGATGAAATTAGATGGTCATATTTGATGAATGGGCCTTACCAACCAAAACTTCATTCGTATAAGGGCCGAGAATATAAAGATAAGACTCGTCGTTTTCAGCCTAGTTGGCTTAATGAATTTAATTGGTTAGAGTATTCTCCTAGTACACGTAAGGCCTATTGCTTTTCGTGCTTTTTTTTTTTGAGAGAATATGCATACCCCTTCCACTTCGGCTTTAGTGAGTAATGGATTTGATAATTGGAAGAGAGTTTATCAGAGCAAGGATTGTGTATTTCTTAATCATGTTGGTTCATCATCTTCATCTCCTCACACTAAGTGTGTAATGTGTGCTGACTCTTTGATGAGGTCATCTAAACATATTGATAAAGTTATTGACAGAGTAAGCAAAAAAGAACTTGTAAAAAATCGATTGCACTTAAAGACAATAATCATGACTGTTC
Source organism: Nyctanthes arbor-tristis (assembly GCA_963692815.1). Classification (NCBI taxonomy): domain Eukaryota; kingdom Viridiplantae; phylum Streptophyta; class Magnoliopsida; order Lamiales; family Oleaceae; genus Nyctanthes; species Nyctanthes arbor-tristis. The sequence continues at coordinate 12,997 of CAVNYN010270266.1, forward strand.
AATGGCTAGCGTTGCAAGGTTGTGCTTTTAGAGGCCATGATGAGTCTGAAAAATCTTTTAATCTTGGAAATGTGATTGAAATGATTAATTATACTGCAAAGTGGAAAGAAGATGTTCGAAATATTGTACTGAGTAATGCCTCCAAAAATGCCAAATATACTTCTCCAGACATCCAGAAAGAAATTTGGGCAATTATGGCTAACAGAGTCCGTCATATGACACGTGAGGAAATTGGGGATGCTTGCTTTTCTCTCCTTGTTGGAGAAGCAAAATATGGAGCAGTTCTAGAGCAAATGACCATTATCTTGAGGTTTGTGAATGCTACGGGTATCCTGACAGAGCGTTTCTTTGCTATTAGGTGTGTTTCTGATACTTATTCAGAAACACTTAAGCAGGAGATATCTAGTGTTCTTTCTCAATACAATCTTTAAGTTCATAAATTTCGGGGCCAGGGATATGATGGTGCTAGTAATATGCGTGGACAGTGGAATGGATTGCAAGCATTGTTTCTTAATGATTGTCCATATGTATATTATGTTCACTGTTTTGCTCACAGGTTGCAGTTGACATTGGTTGCTTTAGCAAAGCAATGTGAACCAATTTGGAGGTTCTTCTCTATATTGGATAATGTCATCAACATTATCAAATCTTCTGCTAAGCGCAATACTGAGTTACAAGTTGCCAATAGAATAGAGATTGAGAATGCGTTGGTAAGTGGAGAGCGTCAATTTGGACAAGGAGCTAATCAGATGTCATCTTTACACCATTTAGGTACAACTCGTTAGGATTCTCATTATGATTCTGTATTGAGTATGGTAGAAATGTATGGTGCAACTTGCACGGTGCTTGAGGATATCAGTGTTAATGGTCCTAATTGCAAGGCTCGAGATGATGCTGATGGTGTTTACACAAGTATTCAGAGTTTTAATTTTGTGTTTGGCTTGCACTTAATGGCGGCAGTTATACAGATCACTGATTTTCTTTTTCTATCTGCACTTGGATTTGTCTCAACTACAAAAACTCTTCTTCAAAAGTTGAGGGACGAATGATGGGAGAAATTGCTTCAGGAAGTAGAAGATTTTTGAAAACATGAAATCACAATACCTGACATGAATAGTAACATGGGTATGGGCAAAGGCACATGAGTGTTGAGCATTATTACCACTTTGAATTTTTCAATCAATCCATAGATTTTCAATTGTCATAGTTGAACTTGAGATTTAACGAGACATCAGTTAGACTACTTGAGTTGAGTGTGGCATTGGATCCAAAAAATTCCTTTGAATCATTTAATGCTGATAATATCTATAAGCTTGCTGTGGAGTTTTATCCTGACGACTTTGAAGAGCATGAGAGGAATACTTTGAGGAGTGAATTGCTGTTTTATCATGCTCACGTGGTTTGCAATCCTCAATTTCATCTGTCTACTCTTGCAAATTTGTGTGAAAAGTTGGTGGAAACAAGAAAGTCAGATGACTACAAAATTATAACAAGATTGATTCGCTTTGTATTAACATTGCCTGTTTTTACAGCTACAACTGAGAGAGCATTTTCGGCTATGAAACATGTGAAGAATGCAGTTCGCAACAAGATGGATGATGACTTTCTTGTGGTAGTTTGACAATTTTTATTGAAAGAAAACTTGCTAGCACAATAGATGTAGACTCTCTTATTGATGAATTTGCTAAAGTGAAAAATCGTCGGGTCCAACTCACATTTTAGCCAAATGTATTAGATTTTGAATTGTTACAAATTTTGTAATGCATTTTACTTGAGTTTGCTTACATTTTTGAAAACTTAGAGCTCATATAATTTTTTTTTATGAATTTTCGATCCCCCCACTTTTGTGTCTTGGCTACGCCATTGCATGTGTCCTATAGTGATTAGTATGCTAGAGTTAGATCATCTCCAAGAAATTCTCCATTTATAAAGAGCATTTCTTATGAAATAAATATACCCTAACAAACTCTCTATTTTTAACTTTTATTTCACATGTTTCAAGAAAAATTTTATTATTTTGGCATATTTTTGGTTAATATTAAATAATTAAATATCAACCACCAATAAAATTAAAAACCGTTTATGTAATTCAAGAAAGTGAATGTTGAAACTTGTACACATTTAATATTCCCCCAGCTCCATAAAAATAGCCTTTTACATTTTTCACATATTTTAAGAAAATACAATCAATATTTTTGAAAAAATAGAATTTATGAACATTTTTTCTTACATGTCCCTTGATTTAAATATTATTTAACTTTATTAGTTCTTATTTTTTAATATCAATGTATATTAAATAGGGGTATCCGTATATAAGAAAATTAAATAACTAACTAACAAAAGTGGATAATAATGTAGGACAAATAAAAAAATTAAGACTATTTTTATAAAACGGATGAAGTAATAGTAAGTTTGACTCTCTAAATTTGGAGAGTCAAACTCATTCTCTAAATTAAATTTATGTAATTTAAGAAAGAGAATGTTTAAACTCGTACTCATTTAATACTCGCCTATTATAAAATAGGTCCATATCAATTTTTCGCGTAGATTAAGAAATATGAATTAATATAGTTGGAAATATAAAATTTACAATTATTTTCCTAATATACCATTATTCAATATTGAACCACTCTTTTATTTAATCAACATAGTCATTAAATAGGTTAAAGGCATATGGAAAATAAATTATTAACTTTACCCTCGTATACATAAATAGACTATAATTTGGGACAAACAAAAATAGAATATGAGTCTATTTTTATAGGACGAAGAGAGTAACAGAGAAACTCATTCTTTGAATTAAAAAGTTATTAGAGATTCTCTTGAAGTATAATTTTAGGGCTTTACTCTCTAAATTAAAGAGTTTTTTTTTTTTTTTAATTTAAAGAAGCTTGTGGAGATGCTCTTATTGGTTCTTGGGCTCTATACAAGAGTTTAATCTGACTCTATACAAAAACTAGGGACAAGAAAGTGGTTCACCGTTTGAAAATTGAAGGGGAAAAAAAAGGAAAGTGATAGTGTTTCAATGAGATTATGAGTTGTCAAGTTTCACTTATCCCTTTGACCATCTTTTAAGTACCCTAGCGTCCAAAGCACAAATAATTATATTACAACATGTATAGTCCTTTTTTGTATTTGCTTCAATTTAATACCGTGCAAGTACTATTTTTTCTTCAATCCAGCTATGAAGAGAGTCACTCTCCCCTTTGGGAGAATACATCAATCCTGCAACCTCCAATCACACGCAGCCACGTGTGTGAGTACTCTCCCTAAGGGGAGAGTGACTCTCTCTTTAGAAAATTTCATTTTTTCTTTCTCAGATTTTATAACTGTAAAAGTTTTACAAAGAGATGGAAATGCGACATGAAAAAGGTAACATTATATATACTATAATTTTATGGGGTGATGAAAATATGTCCATATAATGGTCACCTAATAAAACCGTGCCAAACAAATTATTACTATTTTAACTTTTATATCATCTTTTTATGTTCCATATGGTACCATACAACACTGTGACTTGTATCGAGATACACCAGTTAACTATGTATATGGTGCTTATTAGGACTACAAATTTTCTCACATCTCCGCAAAATTTTTTAGACCTAAAAAAAGCATCATTCTGGTTACATGGTATTATTATGGTTAGCATTGATGTTTTAAAAGGTTTCATCTTTTCTTGAAGCAATTTTCTAAAGAAATAGATTGTGCTTTAAATTCGGAACCCGGTCTCTAATAAAATAATACCAACTCACGTTAGGTGAATTGGTAACATGTGATTGGAGGTCGAACTTCGAGCTCGAAGTCCAATGATCTAATCAGTTTCAATAGCTAGATGGACAATGTGTGACCAAAAAGTTCAAAACACACATTTTTCCAGGGAGTGTGAATTGGAATCCATGACCAAAAAAATCTACCGCTTCATGTGAAGTACTCATGAACCGTTTCTCTTTGCTTCGGTAAAGAAAAAGAAAATTAGATGAGTATCTTCTACCCATGCTACCGCTTCACGAGCCGACAAGAATTTATTCGTCGTTTTCTTCATAAATCAATTAACAGAAACATTTGTTTTGATCCCTTTAGATTCTACCTTCTTATTTTGTTCCAACTCTTGTAATTTAGCTTATATCATTTTTATATGGAACTATGAGAGTATTCATGGTGGCGGAGAAGGTATGTAAGTAGTGTAATCCCATATAGCAACATAATTCAATGGACACCAATTTTTTTTTTATATAGTTTTTCTTCTTATATAGATGTGATATTAAAATTTTTGAAAAACTTTTGAAATGCCATTTGTTAAAAAAATGGGCATTACTGTGAGACTAATTTTTAAAAATATTTAATGATAGCTATTGAGTTAAAAATTAAAAGGTATTTTATTAATTTAAAAAATTAAATAAGACCTACTTTTGAAGTTTAAGTTTGCCATTCATCAGGACCAAGGGGTTTGCCCAGTAAATAAGGGCTTCATCCTTATCGGGAAGTCTCGATTCGAGTCCTACTATCCCCTCCCCTCTCCTCTCCTCTCCTCTCCTCTCCTCCATCCCCCTTGTCTTAAAAAAAAAATAATAAATAAATAGAATGAAGTTTGCCATTAATCATTAAAACCAAAAAAATAAAAACATTGGTCATACTATAAAATCAACAAGTTAATAAGAAAAAGAAGACACCAACATTAAGGAAAATGGTTATTTTTAATTTAGTCCAGATTCATACAGTACTATATGACCATGTCGCGTCTATTGGTACACACTACATGGAAAATCACAATCATGTGACATGACGTGATATGACCGAAAATATGACATCAGAATATACATATGTATGGTAAACTATGATTAGAGTATTTTATTTTTCCTAATATAGTCCTTATTTAATTAGAGGGGCTAACACTATTTATTATCACACATGACACTTAAATTTTTAGGGCCCTGACAATATTGCAAGTATAGAGTCTTTTATAAAGCAGAAAGGAAAAAAAGAAAAAAAAAATCTTCTGAGGAATTGTTTTTTTAGGGGCATTAATGGAAGCTTTGCCATTGGGAACTGCAATCACAGTGGGTGGTCCGGCGGTGGCTCTTGGTGGCATAACTTTGTTTTTCCTTAAAACCTATTTGAATGATTATAAGAGGAGATCTACCAGCCTCCCGCTGCCGCCAGGTTCTTCGTTTTCTTTTCACTCCATTGAGCTTTTTGTGTCTTGACAGAAGTTCCGTTAGAATTTCAAGTTTTTTGTCTGAATAGTATATTTGTAGAGCATTGGGTTGTGTTTAAGGCCGGTGGATCGGGGCGGAGGACGTGTTGGTGAATTTTGATGTACATAAAAGCTTAAAAGTTATCATTCCATTGGCTAAAAGAAATATTTTCTGCTTTACGATGGCTAGTGTAGGAGTCTTGAGTATGCCAATGTTACTACTACACAATATACAAGGAGCAAGGTATTGTAATGTAGGACGAGAATCCATACTACAATTAAGGTTGTTAAAATCGCGATTTGGATCCGAATCCATAAAATCGATTCAAATCGCTTGAAAAATCGGACGTTTGTAGAATCACAGTTTATCGTAGCAGAATCGTGTAAAATCGCGATTCCCTGCGATTTGTGCGATTTCCCGAGTAAATAGAGTCATTGTCAGTGAATTGTTGCTACATTTGAAGAACCTTAGTATTTGTATTTTAGAAGGTTGAAGCGCGACAGCAACGACGATGGTAGATGAAAACCTAGTTGCAGGAAAGAAGAAGAAATAAGGGAAGTTTGGATTTTGGAAAGAGAAAAACGTACAGAGAAGAAGAAGAACGAAGGGGAAAAAAGAAAGTTTGGAGAGAGAGGACATTTTATGTTTCCAATGCTTTTTCTTTTCGGTCGCATAATTCTTTTTCATTTTTACCTTTCCCAAATATATTTTATTAATTAATATTCTCTATGTTCTAAAAAGATATTCTCCACTTCCTTTTATAACTATGTCAAATTATATTCCACATTTCTAAATTAATTTTTTAATTTTCTAATATACTCTCATTTATTATGCATAGTAATCGACAACAAAGAACACTTAAAGTGAAATATTAAATAAATTAAAGGGTATATTAGGAAATATATTGTTAAATTGTATATTTCTAATGATATTTTCTTAATCTATGTGAAAAATAAAAGGGGAATATTTTTGTGGGACGGAGGGAGTATTTAATTACTATATCGCTATATATATGACGAATCTACTTCTTTCCTATTTTGTTTTATTATTATTGTTAATTAATTGTTATTATTATTGACCTACTTGCACATTATCTCTATTTTAAAAAATTACTAAGTATGCTATAATTATTACAAAATTAAATCCACACTATAATTATGGATTATGTTATAAATTAGTTTGGTACTTGTTTTTTTAACCCTATACATATGGCTCTTACTAATTATTTAATTTCTTGTTATATATTTATGGTTTTTTTTTTTTTTGCACATTTTTTTGGTAATTTTAAATCAACTTTTAGTAGAATCTTATGATTTACGATTTAATCTACCGATATGATTTTCAAAACCATTGACCGATTCGATCTAAAAATACAATTTTAACAACCTTGAGTCTATGATAATGTATCTATGCTGTGGATTGATGTCATTTCTAGCTATAGTTCAACTGTGTCGGGTAACATTGACTCCCTTAGTGTAGCAACAACTCATTGTAATCCTAGTCGAGTTATCTCTAACACAATCAGATATCATCCCTTTTGCTTATTTTAGGGATACAGACAAGTACTAGTTACTTTTTGGGCTTTGATGTCCCATATGATCTTTACTTGTGTTATTTGTATACTGAAGAAATGAAAGAATTGGTGAATTGAATGCAGAGGTGCCAGGGTTACCCGTGGTCGGGAATTTGCTGCAACTGAAAGAGAAGAAACCCCACAAGACTTTTGCGAAATGGGCCGAGACGTATGGTCCGGTGTATTCAATAAGGACAGGGGCCAGCACCATGGTTGTCATTAACTCCAACGATGTTGCCAAGGAGGTATACTTGTCTATCATCTGAGGATAACTTGCGTATCCATATGACTTAGTGTTAATGCTAATGAAATTAGTGATTGTACATCAGGTGTTGTTCAGATATTATGGCAGAATAATGAGATAGACACGCAAACTTTTTATATTTCCCTTGTTTGTTTCAGGCCATGGTGACAAGATATTCATCCATCTCAACAAGAAAGCTATCAAATGCACTGAAGATACTCACTTCAGATAAGAGTATTGTCGCAATGAGTGACTATAACGAATACTACAAGACAGTGAAGAAACATCTTCTTACAAGCACTTTGGGATCAAATGCACAGGTTTTTGCTGATACTGTGATATATGTCCTTGGATATTCTTTATCTTCAAATTCCAACTGCTTAAGAACATATCAAACTTTTACTCTTAAGATGCTTGTCTTGTGAAAGTGATTTTTGAAGTAGATAAACTTGCTTGTCTTGAAAATTAACATATAAGCACAGCCACGTCTCTTTTGCTGATAACATAACATTGATTATGGCAGAAACGGCATCGTAGTCATAGGGATACCATGATGGAGAACATTACTGAGCAGTTTCATGCTCTCGTGGAAGCTCATCCTTCTGAAGCTGTGAACTTTCGGAAAATATTTCAGTCTGAACTCTTTCGATTATCACTTAAACAAGTGAGTTTGCTTGCTAAATTTGCGTTACAGTTATTTGCAATAAACAAGTGAGTTTGCTTACTAAATTCGCATTACAGTTATTTACAACTCTTTATGTAAAACTGAGAAAATGAAGAACAAATATTTGTTACATAGGCTATTGGAAAGGATGTCGAATCCCTTTATGTCAAGGAACTAGGCACTGTTTTGTCGAGACTTGAGATATTTGAGATTTTAGTTCTCGCCCCAATGGAAGGTGCTATTGATGTCGACTGGAGAGATTTCTTCCCATATCTTAAATGGGTTCCCAACAAAAGCTTTGAGAAGAAAATCCAGCAGATGTATTCTTGCAGGGAGGCTGTAATGAAGGCCCTTATTAAAGAGCAGATGGAACGTATTGCTTCTGGAGAGGTACTATCACTTAAAATGAAGTCCTATTTAACGCATGGTTGAATGTTTTACTTTTTCCGTAATTTTTAAGTTAAAAAAAATGCACGATGCATTTGAATTTTATGACAGGAGATAAACTGTTATCTCGATTGTTTGGTATCTGAGGGAAACACATTATCTGAGCAACAAATTCTGATGCTGCTTTGGGAAGCTATTATTGAATCATCAGACACTGTTGCAGTTGTCACAGAATGGGCCATGTATGAGCTCTCTAGAAATCCCGAAAAACAGGTATTTTTATTCACTCCGTTTTGAATTCACTAATCATCACTTCTAATATAATTTGTAAAAGGTACATGGTAAATTTTTTATTGGTTGAAAAATTTGAAACAGAATCATTTGTATCAAGAAATTCAGAGTATCTGCGGATTTAACAAAATAACAGAGGACAAGCTGTGCCAACTTACATACTTGTCTGGCGTTTTTCATGAAACTTTGAGAAGGCATAGTCCTGTCCCGATAGTTCCTTTAAGATATGCACATGAAGATGTACAATTAGGTGGATACCATATCCCAGCAGGAAGTGAGGTATTCCTTTTCCCCTGTCCTAATGCAATTTCCATTTTTTTATTTGTTTTTAGATGGTAACTGTAAGTATTTGCAGATTGCTATAAACATATATGCTTGCAACATGGACAAGAAAATATGGGATTGTCCCGAGGAGTGGAATCCCAAGAGATTCCTTCAGGGGCAGAATGATTCTATGGATCTACACAAGACTATGGCTTTTGGTGGGGGAAAGAGGGCTTGCGCTGGCGCTCTCCAAGCAACGCTAATATCTTGCATGGCAATAGGTCGGTTGATCCAACAGTTCCACTGGAGACTAAAGGATGGAGAAGAAGAAAATGTCGACACCTTGGGACTAACTAATACTAAGCTTCATCCTTTGTTAGCTATCCTAGAGCCAAGAAAATGATGGAACTGCTGAACATAGCATGTTTTGCAATCATGGTTAGAAAGGATTCGTGGTTAGAAAGGATTCAGTGCAATCCTAGGTCTTCTGGATATTGGTCGCAGCCTCTTTAGTTTTGGACAAAATATGTGTTTTTACAACATGTATGTATATGTGTTGTATGAATCTTTATGGGATTCATAAATTTGGGAAGACAGAAATTTGCTTCTATATTTGAGAACTTTCCTTTTTCAGTAAATCTCTAACAACTTGTAGATGTTTGGAATCTGCTACTGAGGTAGATTCAATTCTTTCCCTTTTATGATGTTAGTTTCTTACCCGTGCACTGCACAGGAAGTTCCGTGATAATATGCAACATTCAAATGATTACAAAGTATCTTTACATACTTTTTTAGTTTAGCTAAGCAATTCAGATTTAATGGGAAAAGAGGCGTTTTTAACCTGACTAATTCCAATGTTTAAAAAGGTTATATGGGTACCATGGCATATGCACTTTTCGTTAATGATAATGCCTGGCCTAGAAAATTTTAAGTAAATCAATGCAAGATCTAATTCAAGTGACAGAAAAATTTATACGTGACCCAAAAAACTATTTTTCCTGTTATTCGATTTCATTGGTCTTTTGTAAGCTATACCAGTAACTTATGCCTTGCTTTGAGCTTAGTCATTAAACCGTTCCCCTAATCTTTCTCACTAGAGTGCAAGAACCATGGTAACATGGCCAGGCATCGAGTAAACCCCAAGGTGACTCTAGTTATTGCAAAAATGATGAATGATGACTAAATTTGCTTGACCCAATTCAAAATTTACTCTTGAATTAAATACAGCTTCCATTATAGAAGCCCAATTCCTATACAATGCAAAAGAAGCATGGCTTCTTTTGGAAAATAAATTATAAGCCAATGAAAATGTGGGAATTCTTATGATGAAACATTGACATTGCACTAACCAGAGTCTCATGTAGAACACAAACACAGCATCTAATCTGTATCTTTTCTAAAGTTGACTCCAAGTATTTGGTCAGTGGGTTCTAAACGCAGGGCCTTTTACAACATTTTATCTCCATCTCGATTGGCCGCCAGTCATACTGCAGCAGGGATAGAGAAAGATACAGTCAGAATTCAGAAGAATCCAAGTTAGATAATAGGTTGGCACATCTTAAGTTATTGATGGTTCCGTGTAATAATTAAATAAGCGTGCTAAAAGAAAGACTAATAGGAAGACTTGCTAAGTTAGCTTGCAACTTGTTTTCCAGAAAGAAGGACTAATGTAACTTGTCTTATTGTTGCTAATTTTATATGTAAAATATAGAAGACCTAAATCCAAAAGAAAAGACGCAAGAGAATATGCTGCTGAGCATCGAAATTGTCTTGACAATCTTGGAGACCTGGGTGGATTGGGGAGAAATTACCAGAATAGAGTGACATTGAGCAACATTCACTACTCACATCCTCCGTCAATTGAGAGTAGTATAAAACGAAATATATAGTGCCACAAAACCTCCAAACAAAATACCAAGAGGATCAACAGGTTCCTTTATAACTTGAAAACAATAATATTACTTTATCTATCCCCCAAATAATTTCAAGATATTTATCCACATTATAAACAGCTATTATACAATATATCACAGTGGCAACATCACAACTCGTCACTCTCACTCCACAAGCTTATTTAAAACTTCTTACCGAGAAGAAGCGTTGTACACTACTGTTATTACCAGTGTTTCCTTCCCCAAATTGAGTTGACTGCTTGTCGAACGTCCTGAATTCTCTATGTGTTCAGTTCGAACAGACAAATAATTTAGGTTGGCTTCAGAATCAGAATATTGCTAAAAGTAAATCACAGATATAATTAAGACAACAAAATAATAATAATAAGGTAAAAATTTGTTTTACCATTGGTCTTTAGAGAAGCTATGCTTTGAATTTCTGCAGGGGCCCTTTTTTCTCTTCTCAACTCATTCTTTCAACACTCATAATCCGGTACCCAGCTAACAATTTCAGCGTCGGTGGCCTCTATGGTTTGGCTGCGGCAAGGTAATTTGTTCAATCGCCGTTGACTTTATTTTGGCTGCAACTCTTTCAACTGTAACAACTTCCGTTCTTTGTTCACCCTTTTTTCTGGGGACAGTTTCAACTTTCAACTTGAGCTCATTTATCTTTCTACATGACCAATGCCACCTCTAGTAAAAGCACTTAGACCTGCTTCAAACATGAAATGTAGATACAACCACTGTCAGTATGGAATATTTTCCTTGGAATCGAACAGTACTAGGAACTTTTGGGCTTTGATGTCCCGTGTGATCTTATTGATTACTTGTATGAGATGAAAGAATTGGTGAGTTGAGGTCAGAGGTGCCAGGTTACCAGTGATTGGGAATCTGCCCTGCAACTGAAAGAGAAGAAACCCACACGACCTTTGCGACATGGGTTGAGGCACATGGTCCGGTGTAGTCGACGGCCGATGTGCAAGCACTGTGGTTGTCCTTAACTCCACCCACGTCACCTAAGGAGGCAGTGACATAACCAGTCGACACAACGAGGTTGGGCCTCAAGCATTATTTATATAAATTTTCTTTTTTCTTTTTAATTTACCAGGTTTAAAAAAAAAAAAAATGGAAAGGAAGGAATTCTTTTGGGCAGGCTGCTAGGCCCAGGTGGGCACCCTTGGCCCCCTGCAAGGAGTTCTAACACGAGAGTTAAAGTCGAGGCTCCTCTCCGATTCATGACTCGTATTTGCAGTCTTTTACAGTCTTTTTGTTGTCTATATATTTATGATATGTTTGATATGATGGATTATGTAGCATCCGTAAAATTCTAAAAATAAAATAAAGTAACATAATTAATATTTTGACAATCATTGAATAATTACTTGAAAATTTCATTGTAAGACTATTTAGATTGCAAGATTTAAAAGATTATTATTCCACTGACACTCAAAGTAAGAATGTGGGTTTTGATTAACGTGAATCAAAAGTATTGTGACTTAATTACAAGACAATATAAAATATAAAGATTTCCCGAATAATAAATGAATGAACTACGTTTGGCCACGTCACCTCTTCCAACATATGGTGTCAATTGCATCACTTGTCACGTTGTGATTGACAGAATTTAAAAATTTATTAACAACAACTAAATCCTAATTATTATAAATTGGCTAAAGGTCCTTAAAGTTTCTTCAAAAACCCTCAACGTATCATACACTCTTTCTTCCTCTCCATATGCATTCATATCTCAGTTTTTCTATGGAGTCTATTTGACACCATGGACTATGTGGCAGGATCTTATTGGACATATTAGGGGACTCATTCCCTAATGTGTCTAATGAGATATTGCCACATAATTCAATAGATTCCATAGAATATGCGATCCATATCTTACTTTTTAGTGAATCTTAAGCCATTCATATATATGTAAAAGAGAAAAATCGTCCAACTATATTTTGGCAAGGAAAAGTACCTTAAAAACCTACAAAACACCTAGTTTTATACTTGGAAAAGACTCCTTTACATATATAGAAAGATTTCAACTTGAGGAACAACTTCGATTGAGGAATACCAAGGCTTTGGAGGCATTTTTTTTCTTCGAATTATTCAAAGAAATTTTTGGGGAGTTAAGAGGTGAGTAACTAATACTTTGATTTCCTTTCAAGCAATAATTAAGTTTTCGTAAGATGAATATGAATTTTATGCATTGTTATAGAAAGAAATATTGATTTATTGCATTTGTATTACTAGTTAATGCTTTACCCGTCTTACTTTGCTATGTAATATGTTATGTGGTATTTCCCCGTGCTAGGAGCAGCCTAATAATATCGAGGTGGGTAATGAATAATACGGTGACTTGTCTTTGTGGTTCTTTGTAGTACATATGAGAATTCCAATAGCGGTCAATCGGAATTCAATTGTGGATCTACTTGAATTGATATAAATATTGTGCACACTATGGATATTAGTTTAACTAGTGATAGGAGCCCCTTGTACATCTGAAACCTCTGTGAAATATATGATTTTCTTGAACTTGTGATTAAAAAGAGTTCTTTAGAAAGAAAGGTGAATCAAAAGATTCTGTTATTCGCTGAGTAAGTTATACTCACACCACTTTCTTCTCCAATCTTGTAGATAATTGAACATAAGATATTTACCAAACAAGCCTACAGTTGGAGCAGGCTTGCCGAAAGAAATAGAATTGTGCATGTAGAGGGAACTGAATACACTTTAGCCCACTTCTATATATTTATATATATATATATATATTTGTGACTTATATCATATTTAAGACAATGAATAATTTGCTCATTTTATACGCCCTCCCTTCGTTATTTGCGTGAAAGCTACTGTTATAATGGCTAATATAGTAGGGTTGTGATAGATTAGACAGTCATCCAATGTGGACGCTCAAGTTTAAACTTGGAGTTTTCCTACTGGCTTGTGCCATGGTGATTCAGCAAACTTGGCACGGAGTTTCCCCCAAGTGCAAGTCAATTATTGACATCCAATGCTCCTATCGTATTTGCAAGTAAAGTCCTTTTCACTCTGACCCTCTAGAGACAACAACCCAATATTTTCAGGCATTTCATGGTTTGTTGACAATGATTTGACGATCAATTTTATTACATGACTATCAAGATTTCATGCTACTTAGTCACGTTTATCCCTTAGTTGTAGTGTGAAATTTATCAATAGACTTCTGTTGTTTATATTAACTCGTTCTTCACACTATTGAAGTTTATCTCAAATCTTAACCAATTTGTGTCATCTAATTGTACCTATGGGCACCCATGGAAACAAAATGTCCAACAATTAGGCGAGTCTTTGAGCCTTGCTCAAGTTGTTTGCCCACTCAGTTTGATTTTTTCGTTGCAAGAAAAGTTCTTCTGGGTTCAAGTTGCCCCTACTAAGGATCTTATATCTTGTGATTAGTGAAATACGAATTTATCAAGTTTCAATTTAAAAAAATCTTCCCATGTGAGGAAAATGAATGTCGAAGCATGAACAGATCCCTTGTATGGCTACACAAGGTTACAGCCTAGTGCAATCCAAAATAATTTTTTTAAAAAATAATTTTTATTCTAAATTTTTTCTTCGAAGAAGATGGTTGTTTTAACTCAATTTCTTAAAAAAGAAAGAAAGAAAAACTCGTCATTTAACAATCAATCTATAGTAATGTATTCCATCTGTCTCGCAAAAATACTCGCCCTTATATTTTTTATCTGTCTCAATTTATATTCTTATTTTTTAATTAATTTTTAAGTTTTCCAATAATTTATTGTGTGTAGTAATAAATAAGGCCTTGTTTGGTTTTGTTTATTTTTATACTTTATAAATTTATCTACCATGATTTGACTGTTGATTTGATAACTACTCAACTACTCAACAATTAAATCTCCACCACTCATTTCCACTCATTATAGATTCTTTTTATAAATTACAAAAACAAACAAAACCAAACAAGCTCTAAAGAAGAAAACCAAAAAGAAATATTAAATAAATCAAATGATATATATCTGAAAATATATTGTTAAATTATACATTTATAATAACAATAATGATTTTTTCTTAATCTATGTGATGAATAAAAAGCGAATATTTTTGTGAGAAGAAGAGAGCACTGTACTAAACTCTACTTTAGAAAGAAATACCACCACTCTGTATTTTATATTTCATTGGGGAATTTTGAAGAAAAAATATGTAAGAGTTAAAAATATTTAAGGGTTTAGACATTCGACAGTTAAAAATTTTTTTAAATTATAATCTCTTTCAAATTTTGATAATATTCTCCTAAAAAGTCACCAAGTCTCCTTAAAATTCATCTCTAGCTCGTCTGTATGTGGAAGACTCCTCGCACAAGCAGGTTGCACTATTGATGACTAATGTCAACAAAGGATGGGAATGGAAATAATAATCAGTTATTAGTAGTAGTTGAAAGAGACGCAACGAGGAAACAGGAAGATTCTCAACTAGACATCGCAAGACTTGCCGCGCGTGCCTGCTTTCGATCCCTGTCCATTTGACACGCGTCCATATGCCTCTGAAACTCACCCACCGACTCTCTGCATTGAAATTCATCTCTTCCCACAACATGTCCCGTGATTATCTTCTCTAAGGTTCAAGACTCAAGATTAATCCGACGCAAGTTGAAATATCTAGTAACAATTAAAACAAAAAAAGAAATTCACCTTTTCATTTACATGCATATATACACATTACTCAACATAAGAAAATTTTTAATGAAACTAATTCTTTTTTATTTTTAATTCAATCAATATACTCCTATTGGTTGATATTATCTCAGTATAGTGATTTCCTAATAGAATAAATAAATGAACTTTTTTTTTTCAATATTATTAAATATTACTTCCGTCCTATGGTCATATTCTTTTTTTAATATAAATTAAGAAGAATTCATTAAATAATATTAGAAAAATAAATTTTAACATAATTTTCTTATTATTATATACCCTTTCATTTATTAATTAATCTATTTTAATAAGTCTATTTTTTTATATTGATTAAATATATACACATTAAATAAAGACATATAAGAAAATTAACTTTTTAATTATTTTTTTAAAAAGAAAATTAGACTATATTTTAAGATGGACGAAAAATAAAAATAAAATTATCTTTTCGAGACGACTGTAGTAATATAGTAATCTCTTCTTTCTTAATACAAAAAAAAAAAAGGTTGAACTATTTATGTGTGACGGAAGTAACAGGAAGAGATGTTAAAGAATGATAAGGTGCAAAGAATGTGGGAATGCAGGTAGGAGAAGCAACGAGAAATCCGGCGGGGACATCAGAGAAGAAGTCAATAGTTGTCGCCCCACGCCACCCGACATCGAATCATCTCCTTGTCTCCTTCTCTTTCTTTCCTTAATACACTCCCTCCCCCCCCCCCCCCACTTGGTCCTCTGGACGCGGATTCCTACAATCTCTCTCTCTCTCTGCTTATCTTCGCGGCCAATGCTCCCGACACGATTCCCCATATATGTACGTAAACTGGTTTCTCAAAAACTGCAAAGAAGTCTTCATCTTTTAAGATTTTTATAAGTTAGTCCTCAGTAAAAGCTATTGACAAGTATATATTCATTGCTAGTTGATACTTTACTTCGAAGGCTTGAAGCCCAAATATATATATATATACACACTCAATTGACCGAAGAAAGAACTTTTTACACTCTATGCTCATTAGTTGATGCCAATTCTTACAGTAGCATCAAGGCAACAGATCTCTTTTTTGTAATTTTAATAGAGATAACTTAAAAGGTTGAGGAGGATTATTTCCAAGTAAATTAAAAAGTTAAGGACTTTCTGTTTAAAGAGTTGGAACCCTCTTGGCAAAATACAAACAACATATGGCAAACCCAATTCTGCAAATCGCCCTGCAGAGTCATCATCACATCACATCGCTTGACCCTGAAACACGGCTATCGTACCGACATTTTTTTTCGTGATTTGTATACCATTTTTATTTTTTCTGAAGATATATCCGTACAATTTTTGTAGCTGTTTTAATACGAGTTTCAATCTAACATCATAAGTTATGATATCATAAAATACCATATAACTATGTATGCTAGCCAAATGGAAAATCACAATGATGTGATATATATCGATATACGTTACATGTCCGTATGACGGAAAAAATCTAATACTCTAGAAGTATTGAGCACTTGATACTCCTGGTCAATCACGAATTTACATGTGAGATTCAGAGCGCAAATTAAATAACAAATTGGGGCTCTTGAATCCACATGCAGGTCTCTGATTGGTCAGAAGTACTGAGTTCAGTACTCCATAGAGTACTGAACTTTTTTCCCTATATGATACCATAAAGTGTCATACATATTGTTTTATATCATTTTTAGTTTTAACACAAGTTGCGAATAGGATTCAATTTAAAAAACGTAACAACGTGCTATGTATATAATATATATGTATCTTTCTCACACAAGTTATTATTTACTTCTTTTTTCGATATTTGGTTTCTCCTCTATTATTTTATTTCTTATATAATAAATTAAACTTTAAAAATATTTTAGAGATTAATATTAACCTTCCAATTTGATATTAATTTTAATTGGATCTTAAACAATATAAATAAAAAAATAAAAGAGAAAAAAAGAAAAAATTTTAAAAAATGTTGCTTAATTCACGCATAGGCGTGTTTTTTCCATGCTTAGGTAAATTTTTTCACGCTTAAACCTGCTTAATCTTGCTTAATTGGTCAACGTTTTGAGTTGACCTGTTTTTTTACGCTTTTTGACAAAGCGAGGCGTTTTGCCCTTGCTTCGCGCCTGAAGCGCCTAGGCAGTGTCTAGACGCCCCTTTTTAGAACACTATTTGATTGTGTAGGTTTGATAGTTAATCAAAATTACAAGTTGAAATGTACCCTATTACGAAATTTGTTAAGGAGATAGATAAAGCTTCTAATAAAGAGATATATCACTTATTTAGTAGAAATCTAACAAAAGCGGCACCCGTTAATATGGTCGTTTTTGTTAGCTTTCTGTCACGTAAGCGATAGGACTCTTTATTAAGAGATAGATAAGACTCTTTAACCGGACGGATTCTACTACCATTCTTATTGAAGTGCCAATATATATAGTAGTAATAATATGATGGATGATAGAAATAATGAAATAGTCATATATAATCTATTTTATTTGATAATTTTTGGTATAGTTTAGAAAAAAAAGCTGTTGTGGTATGATATTATAATAAGAAAAAAGAATGAGTTTCAAACAAGCTCATAGTATGTTAAAAATATGATAATTAATGTTGTGAGTGATGCGAGAAAGCACATTTCTATAAACGTCTATATGTAAAAGAAACTATTTATAAAATATACCATGCTGTCCGCTAATTATTTAGCATCTCACCATGAGTGATTAGTCCTAATCACATTTGTAAATGCTTTTTCCCTGTTTTCTGTTTTCAACCTCGACCATGTCTTTGTAAACACGTTGCTAATTGCTGATTGATACAAAGGAGTTCAAATTTATCCTTCCTCCCATTTTTCCATTTTCCCGTTGCAGATCGACTATAGAGCCAGCTAAGTAGTTAAGTACCACTTAAATAAATTAATTCTATTTATCAACTAATTTAAATTTTAAATTTTAAGCACATGACAACGCATTATAAACTTACATATTTGATGTAATGTGAACTTTCACATCATTTTAATCATTAGCTTCACGTGACATAAATAAATATTGAGACATACACAAATTTAAATTTTAAATATATTTATAAACCAACTACATTATGAATTGTTGCCAAACGGAGTGTTCATTGGTAAGGGAAAGCCGAGTGTGGATAAGGTAAATAGGCGCACAGTGAATCTATTACCACGAAGAAGGGTTTGAAGGAGATTGTTCTTGCAGCGTCCGCCATGAGACTGGGTGGTGGTGGTAGTTTAGGAGCTTATTAATTATCAGTCACACTAGTATTGAAGTTTTTTAAGTAAATAGATTAAGCTATATAGGTGCCGTTAATGACACCCATGCTAGAAAATTATTGAAGAGTCGCATGTAAATTTTGGTGCTTCTATTTTTGTTATTTTCCTTTAATTTAGAGCTTGTTTGATTTTCATTATTTGTCGTGTTTGATTTTTATTATGAAATTAAATTATAATGTGAAAATTATAATGAGGTGAAATGAATGTGCTAGTAAAAAGAGAACCAAACAAGCTCTTTGAGGAAATTATAATGAGGAGAGAGATAAAATGTGTATTGAAAATATAAAAAAGTGTAAAATATGTATAATTAAACTGTTATCAAATCAAATATTAAAACTAATAATAAGTAAAATTATAATTTAACTATTTAATTATATCTATATATTTTAAATATTTCTACATTTTTAATATACATTCTACATCTCTCTTTATTATAAATCTCAATATTTTGACAAATAAAGCACCTCAAACAAGTTCTAAACTATTTTTTTGACGGCAAATTTTCTACTAGTGGGCCTGTTGCAGGTTATTATTATAAAATTTTAAGGACAATTTTGAATTTTATTATTAATTATTTTGGTTTTGTTTTTACATGAACAAAAAACCCACGCATACTCTCTCTCTACCTTTATATATAAGTCCCTTTCTCTGGCTTCAAAATAAAAAAAAAATCCCTTTCTCTGGCTTACCAGAACATCCTCTTCTTCCCGTTCTCTCTCAATATCTTTGTCTCATTCCCAAATGGAAGCCCTCCTCAACACTCCCCCCTCACTTGAACCCTTAAGAAGAGCAGAAAAGATCCCACAACCAAAACCCCCAGATGTGAAACCTACTCCGGCGCCCCAAGAATCCGGCGATCGCCGCACGTCGAGGTCCGGTACCAACCCACCGGAGCCGGAATCCCTCCCTTGCCCCCGCTGTGACTCCACCCACACCAAGTTCTGCTACTACAACAACTACAACCTTTCCCAACCCAGACACTTCTGCAAGTCTTGCCGCCGGTACTGGACCCGCGGCGGCACTTTGCGCAACGTTCCCGTCGGCGGTGGTTCCCGGAAAACCTGCTCTTCTCACAAGCGCTCCCGCACCACAACCCCCACCTCGCCTTCCACCGTCATTTCCACCAACACCGCCCCTACCGTCTCTGTTTCTCATGAACCATTCCACCCGAACCCGGTTTCGATGGGCGTTGGTCCTGGGTCCGGTGCTTTAGTAAACCTCAACGAGTCTATTTTTCCTTCTGAGACAGAGAGCTTGACTTCTTGGTTTCATGGACAAATAGCAATGAATGGTGGGATTTTGCCTGCGAATGGAAATGGGCCGGGTGCTGGTCTGATTTATGGGCTCGGGTTATTCGACTGGCCTGTGGAACCAGTCGTCGGCGGCGATGGCGGGAGAGGTGGCACTGCTGTGCCTGGCGGCTCACCGGGTCGCGACACGTGGCAGTTAAATGAGGCAGGCATGGGTGACGGTGAATGCCTTAGTTGGCCGGATCTCGCTATTTCCACAGTAGGAAAATCTCTCCAATGAGTTATTGAACCCGAAAAAAGAATGATAAAATATGGATTTCCATTTTGTTATTTCAAGAAAAATGGGAAGAAAGAAGGGGTTTTTTTTTAGGTGATGATTAGAGTATTATTACTTTTCTTAGGTTATTAATGGGTATTCGTAGAGATGAGATGACATATTTTGTTCTGATAAATGTAAAAGTTTAGGAATGCATATGGTTTTACAGAAGAAGAGGCATTACTATAGTGTGAGATGCTATTTCTATGAATTATATTATGGATGGAGTTATATTGTAAATTTATTGCGGTTTGTTCTTAGTTTTCAACCATGTGGAAGAAGTTGGATTTTTTGTTAGTTTTTCGATGTTTTGTGTTTGCCCAAGCATTTCGTTCTCTATGTTTTGCGTCTTTCTGTCAAGTCTCGTTTAGGTGTACCTAAACACAAGTTTGGGGATTGTCAGGAGTTGTACTTTTTGGAATACTCAAGTAAATGCTAGTTTAACAAAATTAATATCATTTTTTAAAATATATGAATATATTATTTGTATATGTATATCACCAAGGTGATAATGAATAACGATGTTCTTCAACCAGAAATAAGCACAAGTCATTGGCAAAACTTTGAGGCTGATGTTGTATGATTTTAATTTGTTTCAAATCATCAAGTTCATTGTGATTTTGAAGATGTGGGCACGGGGATGATAGGTTTGGTTTCCTGGTTGAAGTGAAACCAAACTGGAATGGTCAGATTGTGGAATTTCCAAATAGAAATTTCGATTTGGTTGTTCGGTTTCGTTCCTTTTGAGCAGTTTTCTTGGTGAGTAATGCTATACTTGCGAGTTAGTTTGCCAATTAGTCCGTCGGTTTATAATTTTAATTTTAAAATATTTAAAGCTTAAATTATTTAAACTAATTGTACAACTGTGTGTTGCACGAAATAGAATAATTAGCAGGAAAAATGCATGGTAACTTGAAAAACTAAAAATAATCATAATTTTATTGTGTATTACTCACTCATGTATATACGTTACTAATATATATAAACAGAATCAAATTAAAACATATAATATTTTCACTTAGCACAAAGTTAATTAAATCGTCATTCATAAAATAATACTCTTAAGTAATAAAAATGAGAATGAAGAATTTTTTAACATAAAATTAATTTCATGTTGAGTATGGAAACCAAAAAACTATAGAAAAGAGAGCAAACAAAATTTATATAACTCTAAAATTACCCTACACCCATATTCTATTTATGTATATTGGGGTATAGATGATATTTATTTATCAAAACGTAGTATTTTCCACATTTATTCTCCATCACATATTCGTAAAAAAAATTATTTTATGCTTTTCCTCATACATTTTCTAAGGAAATCACTACTTCACTAAATTTATTCTAAAAAATTTAAAGTATATACCTTCGTATTATAAAAGAGAAAAGACTCAAGGGAAGTAAGATTACAACAAAGGGCAAATTCTATGTGATTACCTTTAACATTAATTTTTAACTACTTTCCGTTCTAAAAAAAATTATGAGAATTTTTTATTTTTGTTCTAAATCTTCATCAAATATTTTTTTGTGAAATTATCAATATTATTATTATTGTATCCCCTCAACTTAAATTTTTGTTTTAAAAGAATTTTTTATTTTTGTTTTAAATCATTATTACCATCACATATTATTACTATTATATCTCTTTAAATTAAACTTTTACCAATATATATATTTCCAGAAAAAATAATAAATTAAGTAATAATGTGCGAAAGATATTGCCATATGTTTTATGGCTTGTGGTTTATCATATTGAGTTAAAGTAAAATTTTTGATACTAATTTAATTTAATTTTATTATTATACCATCAGCTTCACGAGTAGATATTTAATCGAAATGAGAAGGAATTCCTAATAACCCAACACTTGAAATTTGTTTAATAATTATTATCATTTTGAAGAAATATTAACTCTCTGAAGATATTCTAAAAACTAATAGAATAAATATAT
This sequence comes from Nyctanthes arbor-tristis, assembly GCA_963692815.1. Lineage (NCBI taxonomy): Eukaryota > Viridiplantae > Streptophyta > Magnoliopsida > Lamiales > Oleaceae > Nyctanthes > Nyctanthes arbor-tristis. The sequence continues at coordinate 35,000 of CAVNYN010270266.1, forward strand.
GAAATACAAATGGATAACAAATAACATATTATGTTAAAATAAAAAATGTATATAAAATTTGTTCTATTATTATAAAATAAAATAATAGTAAAATGCAATTAATGGATAAACTAATGTGATAAAACTAATTGATTATTATTAATAAAAAATAAAATAAGAGAAACATATAAAAATAGGATAGTTGTTTTAGTGGAAAACCTGCATATGACAACTATCCTACTTTAATATATAAGATGATTATTATTATTAATAAAAAATAAAATAAATATATAAAAATAGGATAATTGTTTTGGTGAGAAAACCTACACATGACAACTATCTTACTTTAATGTATATATATAAGATAATATAAAATAAGATGTCTTAATTGACAGTTATACATTTATTATTAATACACAACTAGTAAATGAATTGGTGAAATAATATAAAAGTTTATCATCACTCTTTCTTGATTTTGTTTGGTTTGCTCGATTAGCCACCTCAAACCGCCTAAAACTACCTCAACTGTTGGTCGGTTTTACGTTAAAATGCCCACCCTAATTTTGAGTTTGTTTATTTACAAGAATATGGTTTAATGGTTTTTGGATTATGTTAGTTGACTATTTAGCTGTCATCTTTAACATGGGGGCATTCACGTTCACAAGAATTGATTATCGAGTGAAAATGTTCAATAATTAGAGTCGGGTTTATCGTGGTATTTTTGTGGTTTTGATTGTGCTTGTGGGTTCTTTGCTAATCAGTGTTCTTTCATAATGTTTGATTGGTCGAGTTGAGTGCATGATGTGCTGTGATTACCATTTATTTAGGAGAGCTTGTCTCACAAGAATGGACCCCCCAAACAAAATAATCAAATAATGTATAAGAGTGGAAGTGTAAGATTGTATTCTAGGGGGAAAATATTTCATTCTAGGTTTTTTCTTTTAGTTTTTTCCTGGATATATCTTGCTCTTACACGAGCATTTATCTACAAAATGCACATCTACGCTTCTACAAAATTTTCAACATTGTATTTGAATTTGAGATAGAAATTGATTAGACCAATTTTGTTAATATATTATATGAGAATGTGCGTCGGGTGGGGCGGTTTTGAGCATAAACTGAAACCCACCCTTTTTGATCTATTTGGAAAGTTTGCAACTCGAAAGCAAGCTGGACCGATGTGGTGTTGGTCATGTTAGACGGTTTAGGGCCGGTTTTTTGCGTTTTCTCGGGTTTGACTCATTTTTCTAACTGTTGGGTTCTTTTCGAGTTCCTCTTTCTTTTTATTTTTTATTTTTGTCTGGGGTTCAGGCCCACTGCCAACCCTAATTGTACTACACAATTTGCTACTATTTCATTCATTGTTCTATTTAGGCTTGTTTGGTATTATTTATTTTTTTCATTTATAAATTCACCTACCTTTGATTTGACAATTACTTAACAATCACCACACATTTTAAATTTTAATTAAATCTCTACCATTCATTTTCACTTTTTATAAATTCTCTTTATAAATTAAGTTTATAAATGTAAATAAACGACCATAATTTTTATCTTGAAATAGAAATATAAAGCTCACATAAGCTAATGAAGATGCAAATTCATTCAAATTGATTTGATTGCTTAATTGACTATGTGTTCGGTGCTTATAAATTGTAGTTAATAATCTGTCTAAAGTAATATGATGTACTGCGTTTGAGTATTTTGAAAGTTAATTTGATATTGGATGAGATTTGAAGTATAATTTTCTAACGAGTTCCATCATTGAAAACATCTAATGGGAGATGACTCAACAAGAACAATATTAAACATTGTTTTTGACTTTATTGTCGTGCTTTGTTGTTGTTAATTTCAATCCAATTACTTTTTCACAATGTGATTGAATAATGAAAATAACGAGCCTCTTCAACTAAGTGGGCCATTGAAATATGACCTAAAAAGTGTTAGGATTTCAAGCCTACTACTAGGAAAGCAATGAATGCTTTAAGACTAGGAAAGTTTTGTACCTTACAAAGCCTAAAATGGTGCAAAATCTTCAAATTGAAGTTGATGTTCAACCACAAATAGAACTTCTTGAAAGACACCCCAACCGACCTTTGGCCAGACCCATTGAAATGTATATAAATTTGAATCAATCAACCCTATTTATGAACAAGAATAATGTCCCAATAAAATGACTTGATTTTTTTTATTTATTTTCTATTTCTCTGTCATTAATGTTTCATTTAAACCGGACCCCTACCCACCTGCAATCCCTTAAGGCCTGTCTCTCATGCTTCAATTGGCTTGACTTTCTTGTTTTGTACTTCCATGGTTGTTGCAATCTTGGTTTATTAACTTTGTTGGGGCTTGTAGGGTTGTAGTAATGAATTCCTAGGGTCGACATTTTCACTGGGCTTGTGAGCTTGTTCTAGTCACGTCGTACTTAAACAAGTCAGATTTATTGTTTTGGTCACAAAATTTTTTAGGATCGTATATTTGACGAGCAAGCACCGATGCTTTTGATTGTGGTTGCTTGACTTTCTTGCACTTTACTTGCGTCTATTGAATTTTTTTGGACTTGAGATAATGAAAATTATACAGAGACACGGATTCAGTAACATGAATAAATGAAATTATAGAGGTGGCATAATTTTACTAAATGATAAAAAAGTATTTATGTGATTAACATTCAATGAAATTATATCACACGGTCGTATGGTACTAGTCACCAATTTATAGTACTAAAATTTACATTTTCAGAAGGAGTAATGTTATCTAGCACCACTGGTGCTTGACACTATATCAAAGTGCCATTAAATAATAAGTTGAATTAAGTGATTACTTTATTTATTTATTTAATTTTACTTGTCATTTAATGACACATTGAATGTTACTTAAACTGATGTCAAACACCACTGGTGCTACATAGCATTAAAGAATTTCCGAAGCATCGGATGTTGGAGAACCTTTGGGCAAGTATGTACTCTAAGCTAGAAGTTTGGCCCGTATGGCTAGCAGACCACTCAGGCCCGGTACGACCCATTTGGTCCAAACTTCACTATTTCCCGGTCCATCGGCTCATTAATTTTTTTTGGAAAGAATTCTATTTTATTTTTTGTCCTAAAAGATATTATTATTAATTAATTGTTAACAATATACTATCATACTGCTACTAATTTTAACTTGAATGAATGAATGAATATACGGGGAAAATGGAGGATCAATATATATTAACTCTATCTTAACCATTTGTGATAATCACACTATATTTAGGTAATATATGAGATTATATTAAATCTATTTAAACGAATTATTTGACTTATATTATTATTTAGTCTAAGTACACATGAGATGTTGATTATTAATTACGATAGAAGTTCAAACATGTGCTTACAAGAAAAATATATAGCACATAACATATATGCTCAAGAAAGTAAAGATACATCATGGCATCACTTTTTCGCTTGAAAATCAATTGAGGTTTTAGAAAGAAATGTTAATGGCATAATAGTCGGCTGAAGAAAGCAATGATAAAAAGTTCTACAACCCAAAACATTAACTATATATATATATATATTAATTTAAAGAAATAATATTATAATTATATTACTATATTATATTATTGGTGCTATTTGAGTAAAAACTTTAGTTTACCCAAAAATTTAAAAAATATATGTTTATTGACAATAAAAAAGCTTTCTCCTTTACCGTGACAAAAAGAGACTAGAACTTTAATTTACATTTTTTTTACTTCTAGGGGGGGAGGGGGAAATATCTTTATGGTCATGGTATTTGAGTAAAACTTTATCATACCAAAAAATTCAAAATATATATGTTCACCAGCAACTCTCTATATTCCTCTACTTTCCTATCTTTTATTTTAAAATTTGAATTTGGTCAAATTAAAACGTCTACATATTAAGCCAATTATGAATAAACCCGTTATTATGCTGTAGGGATTTTAAAATTTATCCGAGAACGGTGAACCAGCTGTAATTTTCTTGTTGACGAGGAAATAGATATAGGAATTTATGAGTCCAAATCCGCTTAAGACATTCCAATACCAAATTTCCCACTTTCTAGTCCCGCTTTCGTTATTTCAGTTCGGAGTATTGCATTCCTGGTTTCCCCCAAATCTGGAAGATCATCATCATCTTCCGAACTTGGATTTAGTTCTATTCAGATTTTCCGCCTGGGAATGTAGACATTGTACAGTACAGGAGTGTTCTCTTCGATAAATTGCTCATACGGGTGTCTTTTCTGTGAGCCTCTTCAACTATTGATTCGGTTTATGTGGGTAAGGATGGAAATCTCGGAAAGTGTAATTAGCAGGATCCACAGTTCCTTCAGTGGTGCCGCCGTACATTTTGCAACTCCAGTTTCCTCTTTAAGGACAACTGAAATTGACCTGGTACGTAATTTTCTAATTTTTGGATTATTGTACACTATTTTTTTCTTCATAGCAAACTTCTCTACAATTGGTAGGTTTTATGATATTCACTGGTTTTCTATTTTCTATCTTTTTCTGGTTGCCTAAGGTGCGAGGAGTGTTGCAAATGTTGCAAGGTCTATCGAGTTCTCTGTTCTATTGGGATGACAATGGACACTGTTTTCATATTAAAACTGGAATATACGTGACCCATCTTTCGCAGACAAGTTTGTGGGGCATTCTTGATCAGTTTGTATATGCTGCAACATGTTTACAGTTGGTGGAGATTATTGTAAAGAAAATAGAGAAATCAATGAGCTCGCCACCGCCTACTTTGAGAGCATTTGCTTGTTCTGTTTCTACTTGGCTTAGAGTTCGTTTGTTTGATCAACCGTTTGTCATCATGAATTCCTCTTACATTTTTAAATGCTTATAAAGAATTTAATTTTCCTAATCTTAATTTGAAGCAGAGGATCCGGGATGTTTCTTTGAAAGAGGAAGTCAAGATAAATAGCTCTGATGCTAAAACTACTCCAACCTTGCTGGGGTTGTCAAATTCTTTGTCAAGGTTGTACTATAGTTATTACATTTTTCTTGGTTTTATGTGCATGGATAACTGCAGATGCATTATGTGAAGCGAGGAAAAAAAATTACATATTAAGAATCCGATGGGATAAAACTGCTGATTTATCTCTTTCCAAAAATGTCTGATCTATGGTTCTGACATGGGGGCAATAAAATTCTGTAAGATGATAGAATTCACCTTTTCTTCTACTCATCATCCTCTCAAACAAAGTAGTATTGATGGAAACAGTGTCTTGAATCCTTTAGCTCCTAGCTCAACAAAAAAGGGTTATCTTTGTAATTAATTGTCGATAGAAACAAGTAAATTTACTGTTTTCTAATTTCTGATTTTCTGTACATAATTTGAATATCTTGCATTTTGTAGGTTGGCCTAATAGTTTATTTAAGAAATGTGTAATTCCTAACCTGATGCTCTCTCTTCCAGCCTTTGCTCTGGGGCTGAATTTTTGTTTCAAATAGTACATGGAGCAATTCCACATTTCTATTTTGAACTCGATCACTGTGTCTCACCTGCGGAGATTGCCGTGCACGTTGTTAACCATCTCTATGCAAAGCTTAATGAAATATGTCTTGTGCAAGGGGGTGAGGTTGAAATCTACCAGTTATTTGCGATACTGTACCCATTTTATTTTCTTCGATCAGAAGGTTAAATCAAAACTATATGCTGTTTTCAGGAGGATGCATACAGGATGCTACTTTATATGCTTGTTGGGAGTCTTTTGCCATACATTGAGGGTCTTGATTCATGGCTTTTTGAAGGAACTCTTGATGATCCTTTTGAGGAGGTATTTCCTCTTCCTTTTTATAGAGAGTTACATGCAAGCTTTTATGCAGAATATTCTAACGTGCTATTGGATTTTATGCAAAGACCTCATGCAGAAAATGTAATTATAGTTTTAATACCAATTAGTGATTAGTCTTAGTTAGTGATCCTGGTAGCCATAATTAAATATATATTCTGGTAAAACTCTAATTCTCTCTGTCTACTAGAATTGGGAAGACACCAAAATGTGATAAATGTTTCTATTTATGGAGGGATTATCCTAATGTGGAGTTCTGATGGTCTTTTTTTTGTCTCTGAGCAACAAATGAACTGAAGTTTGGAGAATGAATCAGCGGGTCACTCGAAGTTTTACCTACTTACTAAAGCATCTCAATTTCAATTCTGATGAGTTCTTATGGTATAGGGTACAGACTATGTCAATTGGGGGTTTGGAATATGATGAGATAAAATTATGCTTCTAGACAATGATTTCTTCAGTTATTGACATTTACTACATATTATAAGTTGGTTTGTGTATTACCGATTCAAAATATATTTCCTAAAATGAGTTGTTTCAATTTGCAATGAGCTCTTTCCATATTAGTGTCAAGTTCTCATGTAGATTAAAGAAATATGGACGTTATAGAATTCCAGACTCCTAAAGGTTCTCTTTTGACGTCTCCTTCCAATCTCTCTCTTAACTAAAAGGAGTGTGATTATGATAATACAATCGCAGGATCATTTCTTTTCCAAGGTAGGTACCGAAGACTAGTTTTGCGATTGATTTTGCACTTACCCTTTGCCACCTTAGTTAAAGTATTATTTATTAATTTTTCTTACTTTAAGTAATTGTGTGTATATGCACGCATGATTCTGCGTCTAGGTAGTACTCCTTTTACCTAATAGTTTTAGAATTCCTAGTTGCTATAAGTGAGTAGTTCTATGAAACAGTTTCTTATGTAAATTTTATGAGGCACTAATCGTCTTTGGCGACTCTTTTGCTTTCATGCAGATGTTTTTTTATGCTAATAAAGATATTTCAATAGAAAAGGCCGAGTTCTGGGAGAAGAGCTATCTGCCAAGGTCAGCAATGTCTCAAAAATCTCATGGCCTGGATTTTACCTCTGATCGTCTATCCTTAACCAAGGCGAAAAGGAATTTGACTGGTAGAGAATCAGTTTCTCTCTCTGGTGTTGCCAGAGAAAAAGAGTCAAGCAAAAGTGGTTTTCAACTTTGTCCTGTCTTCCTGAAGGACACAGCGAAGGCAATTATTTCTGCTGGAAAATCACTGCAGCTGATTCGACATGCTCCCATGACATCTTTTTTGGCTGCACCTGCTGGTAATCTTGGGAGTGAAACTAGTATAGCTGGTTTAACTTTGTCAGAGGTCTTTTGTGTGTCATTAGCAGCTCTTATTGGCCAAGGTGACCACATCTCTGAGTACCTTTGTCAAGATAACAAATTTGTTTCTTCATTTGATGGGATTTTGCCTGCCAAAATAAGTTCATATAAAGCCTGGCATAACTTACTGGCTGATATGTTGGCCCAGAAAAGAGATCTAAGTTCAGGATATGCACAAAGATCTCCATTAAGTTCCTCAACTGAAAAAGGAAAGAAACTAACTTCAGTTGGAATGGATGAAATGGCCCAGCTTAGTAGCTTTTTCCCTGAAAATCCGGCTATTACTGTCTGTCGAAAGTTTCTTCATGAGAATAGGGATGCTTGGAATGCACTGAACATTTCTCAAAATTTTCCACTTCCTCCTTTGGATGATGAGGCTCTAAGGCAGGCTATCTTTGGTGAAAAGTGTGGACCTGATTTGGTTCACAAGAATACAGATTTCACTTTGGGATTTCAGTTTGGTGGAAGTGAGCGTCTAAGATTCCAAGAAGATAGAAAAATGCTCAAAGTGTTGCTTCCTTTTCCAACTCTTCTTCCATTGTTCCGGGTATTGCATTTAGAAGTTACTTAATTCCTGTAATTGTAGCTTGTATACTTGTTATTGCTTAAGACTTTCCTTTCAATTTGACTAAAGGAAGAGAAGGACATTTCAGAGGTTTTACCCTTCCAGAATAATAGCACTCTTCCGTCAAGAATCCTTAGCTGGATCCACAGTGCTGAACCAAAAAGCACCCCGCTTCCTGCAGTAATTCTTCAGGAGTGCCTTATCAGCTATATCAAAAAGCAGGTAAGTAATAATAGCCCACAATGTTTGTATTCTTTTCGTAAATACGTTACAGGTTTTGGCATTTTATATGCGCAGACTGATATTATTGGCAAGACTATGCTGTCAAAATTACTGCATGACTGGAGATTATTAGATGAATTGGGCGTGTTGCGTGCTATATATTTATTAGGATCAGGTATCCTCTGATTCAGCCAGTCCAGACTTCCATAAATGAGATACTTGTTTTATATATCAAGTTTGTCTCATGGCAAAGAAACCTTGCTATAAGCAGGTGATCTACTGCAGCATTTCTTGACGGTGATTTTCACTAAGTTAGACAAAGGAGAATCCTTGGATGATGATTTTGAGTTGAACACTATATTGCAGGTGCTTCATCAACAAGATCCCGAATTATTATGTGTTGTATCTTTGCAGTTCTTTTGATGTCTATAAAACTTTTGTGGGAGCCAAATTGCACATACTCAAAACTTGAGGCGTCAAATGGAGCTCGCTTTTACGGCTCCTTGCTGCTTATGGGCCTTAGGCGCCTAGCACAGCCAGCACTTCCTGGCTGGACCAGCTGCATTTTTTATTATCTATTTTTCTTTACTTTTCTAAAGGAAAGCTAAACTGGTAAAAGAAGCAGTTATAAACTGGAGGCTCTATATACCCAGGTCTGACAATGACCTGCCTTTTGATGGTTGGCATGGGGCGTGCCAAATACATAGAAGTGGTAATAGCACAATGTCCTAGGCTGCATCCTGGAATTTTGGAAAGGGAAGCAAAAATAAGACCCATAAAAGAATCAGAGAATGATAGAGGAATAAAGGCTCAGCATAATTATTCAAATCATAGCTGGTCTTTGTACTGTTTCTTCACATTAATTTTGGAAAGTTGGGACAATCTTGAAATTACAGTCCTATTTTCGTATTAATCTGAAAATGCCTGAAATATTGAAAAATTCCTCACTAACGTCTGAAAACATGAAATGGATAAAAATAGAGTTGTTACTGTTATTAGATAAAAAGGATTGATGATGATATTTAAAAAGTTTCAAAAATTGTGTTGAAATCTTTTGCAGGTCGAAATTGATTTGTAACTTCCAGAATTGTAAAATTGGGAAAGATTTTGTACGAGCAGTAAATAAAGACTATTCAATCTTGCAAATGGTTCCCTTTTCTTATAAAGTTCTAACTTGATGAAATATCTGGTTCTTGTTCATCAGTGTTTTTGCTCATCGTTTACGTCTCTAAGTATAATAAGTAAACAAAAGTATAATACCTCTACTATTGAAATCTGTGATCTTTTGATGGCTTCATAATTACCATACATGATTTTAAGTGGATTCACTATTTTATCAACATTGAAACTGTGCATGTTGTAGCATGTATGTTTTTCCTGAAAAGGTAATCAAGAAGTAAAGTAAAGAAGCAGAAAGAGGGAAATGGTGAAAATTGTCACTGAGTTGATGAGTTTCACATGTGCAGCATAACACTTTCTCAGTGATTTAAACAAAGCATCAAAAGCCATTTAAATAAGTTCTTGTTTTATCACCTTTGTAGACATTCCTCTCTCTCATCTTGTCTAATATTGTCTATGTTGAGTATCATCTGTACATTAACACCGTGTAGTTTACTTCAGGAATCAATAAGGAACTCAGCTGATAATGTACTACTAACTACACCTGATTCGTTGGTAGTGTCGATAACCAAAAATCCTGGTTCCAGTGAAGATGATCAGCATAGCATGCCCATGCCAGTCTCTACTCCCCGTAAAGGTCGAAGTCAGAGCTTTGGAATGGATGCTCTTGATTCGCTAAAGTTCTCATACAAGGTATGTACTGGGATCAATAACTCCTTTTTTTTTTTTTTGTTTTTCGTTGATTGAATAAAATAGTTTGATTGTGTTAAGCATCTTGGTGTGTGTCTGTGTGTTTTTTAACTCAAATTTAATGCAATGCAATAGATTGCCTGGCCGCTCGAACTTATTGCTAACCTGGAAGCTATGAAGAAATATAATCAGGTAGTCCTTCAATTTCTTTGCATTCAAGTAGCTATCGGTCAACTCTTTTATTCAAGATGATTAATTCTATGGAAACTCGGCAGGTTATGGTCTTCTTGTTGAAGGTTAAACGTGCTAAATTCGTGCTCGATAAGGCTCGGCGGTGGATGTGGAAGGTAGTTTCATTCTTTTATACCAATTGCTGGTTTTATCCAAAATAATATAGTATTATTCAGATCTTTGATGTTGCCACTTTGAACCTTTCAGGATAGAGGCACTGCAACGGTTAACCGTAAGCGTCACTGGTTGCTAGAGCAAAAACTCCTCCATTTCGTGGATGCTTTTCATCAATATGTCATGGACAGAGTAATGAATTTTCTAAGATTTTAAAATGCTTGATTTTTGGTATCATTAGTTTCTTGTTACATTTTATCATATCTGGACTGTGAAATGTTTAACCAACATGGTCTGTTACCATAATGTCTTTGTGAGGAGATGAAACTGTTTTTTGCTATTTTTTGCTCTGATATATATGTTCCGGTTTTGCCAAAATTTTTGGAGTGAGATTTCATAGGTGTATCTTGATCTTCCTATTTTTACCATAGTAATGAAAGGTAGTACAGGAGCCATCTGTAATTATCATAAAAACAAAGAGACTTGCACAGCACTAAATTGGCCAAGGGAATAATAATGGTGCGTGCTCTCATGTGGTCTTTTAAATTTTTCTTTCTGTATAAATGACACATATTGGTCTGAAATGGAAAAGTGAAATTGTTGTGTAAGGCATGTAGATCCCTGATCCAAGTCTTCAAAACTTCCGGATGGGCAACAGAGAAATCAAATAGGATTTGACTTTCTTCTTCTTATTATTTTTTGAAAGTTTCTTTATTATTATTATTATTATTTTCTCTCCCATGTTTTTTTTTTGACACTTTCATATCTTTCTATTGATTTTGGGCGATGGGGCAGCTTGTGACTTGTTTAAAGAATGTCCTATGGTCTTGAGATTGTGAAGTACTTCCAAGTTCCAGCCACAGATGTTGCCATAGAGATTTTCTATACTAACTGAAACTTAGAAGTATTCTTCTGGTGTCATTTCTTTATTATTATCACTTGAGATTTCTTACTTCATAGTCCTTGCCTGCTTGCAGTCGCAGGGTAACATGGCTAGGCAATTGTTTTAGATGTTTTGGATTTCTTTTCTGCTCATAGATTATTGAACTTATTCTTTTTACAAATTGTATTATTAAATTAAAACTCGTGCTCTTTAGAATCTATAACTAGGATGTTGATTAACAGGTATATCACAATGCATGGCGAGAACTCTGTGAACTTATGGCCGTGGCTGGAAGTCTGGATGAAGCCATTGAAGTACATGAGTCCTATTTGTTATCAATTCAGCGGCAGTGTTTTGTGGTTCCAGACAAGCTGGTCTCTTCCATCTCCTTCGCCCCCCCCTTTTCATTTTTAAGTACTGATGCAAACCCAAACTTTGAATCAACATTCTGAAACATAGTAATGCACCCTTTTACATGCAGTGGGGATTGATTGCCAGCCGCATAAACAGTATTCTTGGACTAGCTCTGGACTTCTATACCGTGCAACAGAATCTGAGCAGTGGTGGAGCAATTTCTGCCATCAAAGCGAAATGTGAAAAGGAATTGGACCGGATAGAGAAGCAGTTCAATGACTGCATGGCATTCCTTCTCAGGGTATTCTTTTCTCAGCCTACTCATGAACTTCTGAAATTTCCTAGTACATGCATGGGGAGATATTTTGTCAAAATCCCTGGTCTGTTATATATTATGTTTGATTAGAAAGTATTTGTTGGTGGCAGTGGAGATTATGATTCTCTGCCGACTGTTGTGGTTATCGATACTTTTTCCCATTGTACCATCCATTTACTTAGCATATTTTAGCAGTGCTCTAATGCTGTTTCCTTGCCATGATTCGAAAATTGGAGGTTTTCAGCGTTTTAACCTGTTCTCTTTTAACTTCTATGGCTTCTATCACATATATCTGTGCTAGGTATCTGCGCCTTGTGAAGAACAGTTTAGATAATCCTGTATTTGGTTTTTTTCAGATTCTGTCTGTGAAACTCAATGTGGGGCAGTTTCCTCATTTGGCAGCTCTGGTAACTCGCATTAACTACAACTACTACTATATGTCCGATAGCGGGAGCTTGACCGCCCCTGGTTCTAGAAACTTGCGTTCAACTTAGTTATCTCCATTCCTGGTTGGAGTCAGTCTAATGAAGGCCCTGTTTGACGTAGGATGCTGTATTCAAGAATGTGGTGTGTAACACCAATCTTTTCCCAGTATAGTGTCATTGGCTATAGATGTCAATGCATATCTGGTACTTTTTCTTGGGAATTCTTGATAGCATTAACATCTGGATATAATGGTGTGTGTTTGTAAATGTATATTCCTCCAGGTAATCGTACAAAATTATTGTTGGAAGTTAGTTTGTAAAAGTTGGTTCCGATAACTTTGACTACTTATTTAAGCAAAAACAGTTAGTCGGTTCTTGTTGATTGTAAAGCCAAATTGATCTGATTGAGTTTGAATTTAACAGTAGAGAACCCCTTATATTAGTTAGTTCAAGAATTTGGTTTGCTCTATTATTAAACTTGTGTTCATGTGTACTATGAAATTAAAAGTGACTTGAAATTGGACCCATACATGTGCTTAAAACAGATTATATGCATGCTCAATAATCATTTATCCTCTTTTTTACTTTTTTCGTGTGTCTGTTAAGAGTTCAGCCAACTTGCAATTGAGGGACCAAATAATTAAAAACGATGTTTAAGATGGATAAATGGTGGGTGTTTGAGAGTTGCAAATCAATTGAAAACTAGAAATTATGTGTCCCTATTCTTGGTTGGTCTGAGCTTAATAAAACCTTTGAAGGTTACAGTTTATTTCAATTATTTGAAGAAATAAATGGTCTAAAAATTTGCCCCTATGTTTTGAAGACACTTCAGGTTTAAATTTTTATCTACATACATTTTCTTGATAGCACTAGACAAAATTGAGTTACATCTCAAGCGCGTAATGGTTTTACAACTTTGGGGAGACGTATGTTCAGTAAACAATCGGCCGGGGCCTGGTGACTGTGACCCCTTGGGCTGTTTTGTTTTATGATTGATACAACCATCTTGTATACATTGCTTACTTTGTCGTATTCTATTTCTTTCGCCTTCATGATGAATTGATTTTCGCAATTATTTTACGTAAATATTAGTCAACGTCTTGTATTCTTCTTTTCATTTTTTCAAAAAACAAATAGATTGGAAATGAACATTATGTGGGCTACCAAATCATGTGCTCATGTGGTATCTTTATGTTGCATCAGTGCATGCCAAACTCTTTCTAGTAAGCTCAAGAAAGAAGGCAACTTGTGCCAACTCCTATTTGCAGAAATTAAAGCCATAATCTTATCGCTTTTTTGTCCAATCTTTCCATGTGATTGATGAGAGGTGTTATGTGATTGATGATGGGTGTTTCGATTAGTATGGTCCAAAATGGTGATCACAAAAGAATTTGTGCCACATATTTTTGCATGTTTGATTCATGAGCATATCGATGTCGACGACGTTTGAACTGCAACAGTTACGATAACAAGAAGCACTTACTAAACAACTGTTATACACGTCGCACCATAAAAGACACTACATTTACGTAAAGTTTATGTCCATACTTGCTTGTCCGGGGCCTCTCAACCAGTTGCCGATCTCGTGAAGCGAAAACAAAATTTATTATAAATTTGCATAAATTTATTCATAATTTTGTATACGCCCCTCCAAACTAATAAATATTAAGATGCGAGCTCAAATAGTTAATGTCGGTAAAATACGAGTACGATATTTATGGTGAGATTATGCAATCTTAAAGGAGTAGACCTAGTAACCACACAATAATTGAGTTTGTTTGTTAGCTATTACATTTTATGCATAGTAAAGCAATAAACCCAAGGGGCCCCCGCCATACGAATGGTTACCTTTGTATGAAAATTGTTTTATTATGTTGTTCACATTATGGAAGACACCAATGGGTCATATTACGAATTATGGAGTGGCTTTCAAAACCTAGTGATATAATGGTGAGCCAAATTTTTCTTCCAAATAATTAGGCTAATATTGAAGGGCTAGCTGTCTTATAAACTACTAGCCCACAGTACGTACCAAGTCCTGCGTCTAGACACAAACGTAGTGTTTGGTTGAAAAGAAAAAGAAAAGGTACCGGTTCTTAAAATCTAACTTTAATAATTGGGTTCTTTACATGTGAATGTTTTGAATTTGAAGAACCAGACTTCTAGTATTATTATGGGACTAAACAAATAATATGGAAAAAATACGTTGAAATGATTTGTGGGGTGGTAATGTGCTCATATTAACAGCTTATATTATGTTACATCATTGTTTACTACCGTTACGATACCAGATATCTAGTTTCTGAGACTTTTAGAGCATTTCCAATGTGGGCGAATTTGGATTTTCCCCATCACCAAAAACCCATTTTTGTGGGCAAAAAAACCACCCCTCATTTGGGTTTTCCCCCTCATCTTGCCTTTACACTTTTTCCCCTTCATTTTGACCCGGCTTAATCTAATGCTCTTACTAGTGGAAGTTACAACTTGACATATGAATACTGCTTGCTAATTGCATCTAATCCATATTACTTGCTAGTATAGAAAATTTGTAGACACATCTCAAAGGAGGGGGTGGGGGTCGCCTCTAGATATCCATCTCGCACCTGTGTACGCGCCCTTATGTGTGTGTGTGCGCGCGCGTAAGTGCGAGCACGGCTAAGCAAAAATGCATTTTTAGTGGTCCAAATGGATTCCAGTAAAAAAAAAAAAAAAGATGATAGAAAAAGAAAATGTGTACACACAAAGTTATAGAATACATGTGACAGAAATCTAGTCACTAAAAATGTCCAACTAAATCATATATATAGAACTATAAATACACATTAATTGTGCACCCCATCAGATTCTATACAACCTTCTGAACATAAATCAGTACAAGTATATATCACTTTCCTTTCTTAAAAAATCAAATTAATTAAGCAAGAAAACCGTATCATTATCAAAAACACAAGTATATACTAACAGAAAAATTAACTAGCTGGTTAGGCTTCCAATAAATTTCATCAGCATTAATACATATAATAATTTGGTGGCAATTGCTTGTCATGTCTCATTCCAAGAATAGTGCAGTTGTAGAATATTATGTCAATATAAACTTGAGAATTATTAGTGGGTTGGCAAAGAACAAATTAACAAGGGGAGAAAATGCTTGGAGAAAAAGATAAAATAAAATACATAGAGAGAATTAATGCATGTATCTGTCTGTCAATTGAATAATATTATTTATGATGGTTTGGGTTTGATGGGATTGTTACAGTTCATGTTAAGGGTTTGATATTGATATTTCTGTGCACAACAATAAGAGGGGGCACATGCTAGTAGCAGCATCAAATTAAAGAGCCGTTTTCTCTACTTTATTTGTTGTGTGAGAGTAGTTTTTCTTCCTTTTATTCCCCACATCTTGTGTGGTTTAACCATCCTTATCTTATCACAATTCAAGACCCATTCTTTTCATCACTAAACTTTGTCACATCATACTTTAGACCCCACTTTTTAATGAAATAATAAATTGATTTTGTCACTATATTTTGACATGATCTAAGAACAAGTTAGTTGAAGCATAACTAGCTAGCTAGTTATGTCAGATGAAACCTACAAAATATTCATTTAGTTATTTTCGGTTGCTCGGTAATTGATTGTCTCCAACAGATCATTTATATAGGTTCACGGTACTTTTCTTATTACCAAAACAATGTTCACGGTATTCTTCGTTGGCTACAAAATTTCACGTAATAGATAAGTAGTGTGTGATGTGATTATGCTCTATACAATATCCAACACGTAGGGATATTTAAAATTGTAGATCAATAATAGCTCCAAGGATGCATGTACTGGATCAAGGGCAAGACATAAGAAAATGGAAAAAGAATATAAAAAAGCAAAGCTTTATCAATCCACTATCTTGAAATAAAGACTTTAGCCCATTATTTGTTCCATCATATTAACTAACCTAGAGTCCTCTCTTCCCCACTTTAAGATCCCAATCACAAGTTCTCTAAATGCTACTTATATATCTCATTTTTCTCAGCCATAAATTCTTCACAAACACACACAAAAATTAGAGCTTACACAATACTGAATTCTTCCACAACTTATACCATACTAAAACCTCAAGAAATTAATAGAATCATCAATCTTTCATCAATGCCTTCAGTACGTTCTAGTCCCTTCCACCAAATGGAAAACCCTGCCTTACTATCAATCCTCCAAAGGACAACCCATGGTGGCGGCGGTGGTGGTGCCAAGAAATCAAAATCCAGCGGCAATGGGGGGCTTCTGAAGATGTTCAAACTCTTCCCCATGTTATCCACCGGCTGTAAAATGGTGGCGCTATTAGGCAGGCAAAGAAAACCTCTACTAACAGACAGTGCCACCACCGGAACCCTCTTTGGATATCGAAAAGGCAGAATGATCCTAGCCATACAAGAAGATCCTCATCGCATGCCAATCTTCGTCATAGAACTTCCCATTCTCACAACCGCATTACACAAAGAAATGGCTTCTGATATCCTCCGAATCGCCCTTGAGACGGAGACGAAAACCCACAAGAAGAAGCTTTTGGAGGAATTTGTGTGGGCTGTTTTTTGCAATGGGAGGAAAATCGGGAACTCAATTAGGAGGAAAAATATGACAGATGATGAAGTTCATGTTATGCAGCTTCTAAGGGGAGTGTCAATGGGGGCAGGGGTATTGCCAAGTCCATACGAGAAGGAAAAGAGTGGAGGTTTAGAAGGGGAATTGACTTACATGAGGGCAAGATTTGATAGGGTTATGGGATCAAAAGATTCTGAGTCATTTTATATGATCAATCCAGATGGTGCATTAGGACAAGAACTTAGTATTTTCTTTGTAAGGAAGTACTAGAATTGTTTATTTATTTATCTATCAATATTAATAGAGCTTACTAATGTAAATAAAATCCTCCTCATCTGCAAGGAGTACAAGTTTTTTGCCCCAGAAATTCAAGCTCTCTTATTATATGTATGTATGTATGTATGTATGTATGTATGTATACAAGAAGGACAAGAATTAAAATTTTGGCAAGTTCGTTTTATTTTGGTTGTATTAATTTTGTGTTTAATTATCGGATACCTATAAAAGCTTTCTCTATGTTGTACATTTTTGCTCTATATGTAAATGAGATGCAGAGAATGAAGACATGTCAACGAGACGTGAGTGGCTCTGCATACATGGCTGGAACGCAATGTTTGGATTTGTCGCATTATAAGAAATTAAAGTTTTATTTAGCAAATCAATCTCATATAGGTTAAATACATATGGCGTAAACGATGAACGAGTAGTTAACTTGTTCATAAAGGATTGATGAACCTGCAGGCTCGATTATTTTTGAGTAATTTATTTTAACTTGTTCATAAAGGATTGATGAACATGAACCTGACTCAATTATTTTGAGTAATTCTTTTAGGATCAACACCATCTTTTTGTAAAGACTTTCTCTCCCGAAGACTCGGGAGACCGACTCTCCCCCCGGTTCTTCCAAACTGGGGGCTGACTCTCCCTTTGGTTTTGTTTCTTTTGGTGTTTGGTGGTTCTGGATATCGGATTTTGCTGATCTGATGCAGGGAGTTGGTGTTTTTGCTTCTCGGAGGCTGGTGTTTTTGCTAACTGGTGGCGCCTCCGGCACCACTGCCCTTGGATTCAACCGGACGACGCTGTCTCGAGGCTGTCTGGTGCTATGCTGTGGTAGACCACCAGGAAACTAAGTCAGAGCAGCGCTCTGGCTCGCTGTGGGTTCGGTCGTGGTGGGAACGTTAGTGCCTTTGCTCGGTTTTGGTTTTTATTCTGTAGATCTGGCACACCACCACCGCATCCTGGCTGAAGAACCTTGCTGTTTAACCCGGGAATTCTGGGCTCCTGTTAGCCATCCGGCCAACAGAGCCTTGGTGGCAGCCGATCTCCAAGATGCTTTCTCTTGGATCCCATTTCCTTTTGTTTGGGGACGGCAAAGAGGTTACTCTGCCAGGGATGAGCTTCAAAAAGTGAAGAGGTTTCACTATGTTCTGCTTTCGGGTCTTGTCTCCAGTAGTGTAGCCGGAACAGCCTTGTGTGGAAGATCCGGTGGGGCGGAAGCAAACGATGGCACAGTGAAAGCCATGGAATTATTTAGACTCGATCTGGCTAGTTTAATCTGTGTCGAATTCTGTGTTTTCTACTCTTTGTTATGTAGAAGTTGGACGGATTGTACACTTTTGTATCCTTCTGTATATTGAAATGAAATTTCTTTGATTTAAAAAAAAAAAAAACCATCTTTTTATAGACACTGTTAAGGAAAATATTAACGACACGTTGAGAAGTCTTGCCTTGCAAGGATAATCTCTACCTGCACTCAGAATTCCCGCCTTAGAAGTACTTATTAGTGGACGGAAGGGTATTAGCTATCTTTTATAATTTATTACGTATTTTATTATTATGGATTTCTTTATATTATTTTCCATGTATATGTAGCATTTATTCAAGGAAAAACTTTGTACGCAAGAAAGTAGCTCTTAAATATTTAATTGCCTAATTAGATCAAGAACATTGTACACTTTGTATTTAAAAATAATAATAATAATGGTAACATATATCAATAAAAGTGTAGTTGATAATTTTTCTCTTTAGTGTTAATTAATTCTTGTCAGACATTTTCAATTATAGGTAAGGTTCCATATTTATTTGATTTATCATGCCGAGATTGTTTTTCATTTATACCATTTTTTGTATTTTAAATCTTTATGTTTTTGGAGATGAAATTTCAATTGCTCGTAATATTTTCGATCATCAGCAATTACTTAATATTATTTACAATTCAACTTTCAAGACACGAATTTTTAGGATCTAATTATATATATATATAGACACATCTATATATAGAAAGTTTAATTATTCAAAGCTCTAAAGTCGTCCCGACATATACATAGAAAGAATCAAAATGGATATTCACGATTAAACAGCGTTCGAGTATTACTGAAGAAACGAATCTCATTAATTCCACTAAAAATTTGATTTTCATATGTAACAAAAAGTTTCCACACCTCTCATCATATATTTCTTTATACTACGTGCAAAATTACAATTATGTCACAAAATTGTTATAATTTGACATAACTAGTTAGTCTAGGCTAAACGTATGATATATCACTAGAGTCAGGGTCTCTAACTGTTACGTTGCAATATTAGTTGTTCCGATCGGTTCTCATGCTGTAATAAAAGAGGAATATATATCAGGAGACATAACATTTTTTTTTGGTTGGTCTATGTAATAAGTTGAAAGTTGAACAAAACTCCGATACTCTAAAAGTACTATACTATATGCTATACCCTAATGGTAAAATTAAGAATCGACATATGAATTTATAAAATTAAATTAAGTTAGGGCATTTATATAGATGTGAGTTTTTGATTAGCAAGAAGTACTATAACTTTGATAGTATTATTTTCGCCCTCTTGATAGTAGCCGGTTGGAGAATTTTTCCGGTGTTTATTTAACCAAAATCTCGGGCAGCAGTCCCTCTTCTAGAAGTTGACAAATAAAAATTGATTATCAACATTTTCAATCTAATTTAGCGTTGGCTTACAGTTCAAGTTTCTCTCTCTTATAAACAATTATTTTATTTTCCAAGCTTTCTAGAATTGTGCCTTGACGTTATATTATAATAATAATAATAATAATAGATCTAGATAGATAAAATAAAACGAAATTATCATTATCATGATTTAATAATATATGAGTCACTTTCTAAGATTTCTTGAAGGTTTGTTATAAAACCTCTTAATATGTGTGACATGTATGGATACATGTTATGTGCATTTAAAATACACATGATATGTATAAATGTTTCTTAGTTTTATTCTCAAAGAACCGATTCGACAGATTTTATGACTATATACAATGAATGAAAATATCAAATTGGATTAGCCAATGTATTTGTGAAGATATATGTATATATACACCCATTTTTCAAAAATAAAAATAAACAACTAATATAATAATTTCTGATCTTTCTAGAACTAGAAGTAGAATTTTGCTTCTCATATTCTAAAATTGTTAGTTTTACTTTTAAAATAAAATTGAATATACAATTCGAAATCGCCAATCTCCTCTTGCTAACCAAAATAATAAGCAAATGTGGAAAATAGATCGGAAGAGCACACGTCTCAAAAGGGAATAAGACACCCAACAAGATAAACAAATGAGAAAACAGAGGATCCTTTTCTTATTATTGTTACTGCGTGAGGGGCCTCTCAATTTGTCTCCATCTCGTCCTCATTTCTATAGTGTCAAAAATGAACAAGATAAAATAAACATTAATCTGTCCCTCTTTTTATTTATTTATTTTTTATTTTATTGGAGTAAGGGGTATAAGGCATCTTTTATCAAAAAAAATATTATTCAAACTAGACTAAATAGTTGACCAAATTGGCTGATAATATTTGCCTTCCAAAAAATATTTTAGTAGATAATTATGCAGTTATCTAATATCTCTCCGCTCTCTAGAATTGTCGTCGAGGTATATAATTTCTTTTTGCAAGATGATGAATGAATAATATTCTGCCTTCACCCCAGAATCGGGCCGGTCAGAGAAATAGACAGGAAAACACATTTAAATATATTTTCTAAAAGAATTTAACTTTTTGGAATTATTAATATTATTCAATATTTTGATATAAAGTCGACGAGTATTGGGTGCAGTAGACACAACGAAAATTTGTCGGCCGAAAATGCAGTTGTATTCATAAAGTACAACTTGCTGTTCAATTATTCCTTTCCTTCTAGAATTGTATTGTTATCATTAAACGAAATTAAATTAAATTAGTTAATGTCCTTTTTTTTTAGTACAACTACAAATCTACATCATAACAACAAAAATGATTATAGATATTTATCTTATCGTAATACAATGCTAAGAAAATTAATAATACAAATTCATATATAGTGTGAATATACACTACAATAAAACATAAAAAATACTTCATATAGAAGAATTGAACCTGGGACTTTTAGATCTCAGTACCTTAGCTTAGCCGTTTAATCAAATAGGCTAAGTCTCATTGGCATTAGTTAATGTCTTTTATATATTTGGTTGATTGATTACTGTTCAGGTCGAATCGACTTGTTTCCTAGTCTATTTTATGCATAGTGGATGGTAATTGTTATTGTGTTTTATTTATTTTCCTTTATTTTTCGTTTAAACTTACAAGTCACACATAAGCATTACAAACTTATCATTAGTACAATTTAAGACGATGTATAGAATAACACCGTTAGATTTCCATTGAAAGCTGTCTAGCACCTAACTCTTTGAATATGATACACATGGATATATATATATATATATATATTACATACAGAATAACAAATTGGGCATATAAAACAATTCCTTTTATTAATTTCTTCTCACATTCTAAACAAAATTACAAACGAGTTATGATGGTGGAGAATATCAATTATTTTACTCATTAACACAAGTACACATTGTTTACAAATATTTATATACTACACGAAAGATTACACATCTGTCTCACCCACCCTTGCTATTTGGTAGTCTAAACATATGATTTTCATAATTTTCTCCTAATTGTGCAGTAAGTTGAATTATTCAAGCTCTCAAGTCGTCACTGCAGATCCAACAAATGCATAAAATAAAAAGAACTAAAATATGTATTCACGATTCAGTAGTGCCCAAGTGTTACTGAAGAAACGAATTTCATTAATTCTCCTAAAGATTTATATGGGAATTGACATGTAACAAAAGATTCGGACACTTTTCTTTAAATTTCTTTGTAATGACTATCTATAAAATTATGTCACAGCATTGCAATTAATAATACAAGATAATAACTAGTTTTGGTTAAATCATTATTTCACTACACTCAATATCTTACAATACTTTTGCACATATTAATGTGCCGATCAATTTCTAAAAACCATGTGGTCTGATGATATCTAAGTTAATTTTTATACTTTAGATTATAGTTTAATTCCCCTCTTCTACAACGCCAACCTTGCAGGGCCATACTTGAGGCCAGGCCCAAGAGGCCACTGCTTCAGGGCTCAAAAGTTCGGAAAATCTAGGGGGCCCATAATTGAAAAGAATAATATATATATATATATAAATATAATCCCGTGCAGCATTTTAAGGTTGTTCACCTCGCCCCCTTGAAAGTTATTCTTTTCACCATGGTTCGAATCCTCATATCAGACGTTTTTACTTTAATTTTTTATTAAAAATCTTTTCTTTACTTTTTTAAATAAAAATTATTTTTAGTGTATAAGATTAATTTATTTTAGTTTGTTTTTCTCAATTAAATTAACTGTTGCAACATAGCTTAACAAAATTTATTTCATGTGTCTAGTTTTCATATTTTCATTTTATGATTAAATTTTTTATTAGCATTATGGTCCGAAATATTTTTATTGTTCTTTTAATTAAAAATCTTTAGTGTTCCAAAATGTTCTCTATATTTTTGTGAAATATTAGTAACAAATAAATAATTCTTTTTCTAAATACGTCCTTTTATGTGATGGACGTAATTATTTTGCGTATTATTTTACCATTAAACGAAAGGTAATTATTTTACGTGCTTTTTATTGTTTTATATGAAAAATAAAATTTTCCATTAAAGAAAAAGTAAATAAAATTTGAATATCTATACGACAATGTAGGGGCCCTATTTTTAAGTTTTGACTCGGCGCCCCAAAACATCAGGTACGGCATTGCGACCTTGTAATAATTCTTGGGGGGGGGGGGAATGCGTTGATCAATTGTCATCATCATGTAGTAATAAAAAAGGAACTATATATGAGGAGATATGCAAATTTTTTTCACTGGTCTATGTAATATATATAAGTTGAGGTTGACAAAATTATATGCTGACTTCATGGTAGGAGAATTTGTTGGCATTTAACCAAAATCTCCACTGCAATAAATAAATAATAAACATATATGTATTACTTTCAAAAATAAATATATATATATATATGTATTATTTTCAAGCTTTCTAGAATTGTGCCTTGACGTCTATATATATATATATACACACTAAATTATTATATTATTACAGAACTTAGGAGATAAAGTAAAAAAAATTTTTTATTTAATAATAATAAAAGTATTTTTTTTCTTTTGAATTTGACACTTTTTAGTTTTATTCCCAAAGAACTATTGTTTAATTACACCGACTGGACAGAATTTATGACTATACGATGAATGAAAATATCAAATTGGATTTGGCCAATGTATTTGTGAATATATACATGTTCATCTTCTAAAATAGTTAGTTTTACTCGTAGAATATACAATTCTAAACTGCCAATCTGGCAATCTCCTCAGCCTCTTCCTACCCAAAATAATAGGCAAATGTGGAAAATTAGAAAAATAATTAAACCACTCAAAAATAATAAGAAAAACAACAAGATAAACAAAATAAGAGATTAATCTCTTATTAATCTTTTCTTATTATTCCCTTTGGCCCCCCACCCACCCCCCCAAAAAAAAAACTCCTATGGTGTCCGGAATGAACAAGATGGAGTAAATCATAATTCGTCCCTCTTTTTATTGTTTTATTATTGATAACATTCAAGCTAAAAATGAAAAACCGACTATAAAACTGTTGACCAAATTGGCTGATAAAACAATAACATTCAAGCTAAAAATGAAAAACCGACAATAAAATTGTTGACCAAATTGGCTGATAATGTTTTATTATTGATAAAATTCAAGCTATAAATGAAAAACCGACTATAAAATTGTTGACCAAATTGGCTGATAATGTTTGCCTTCTAAAAGATATTTTAATAGATAATTATGTAATGATCTAATGTCTCTCTCCTCTCCAGAATTCTCTTTGACGTATATAAATTCTTTTTTTTGGGAAACTGAACTTATATTTATTGCAAAAAAAAAAAATGATGAAGCGTCATAATATTCTGCCTTCACGCTGGAATCTGGATCAGAGAAATAGACAGGAAAAAAATATTTAAAGATATTTTTAAAAAAATTAATTTGCCAAATTACTATTCAATTCAATATTTTGATATAAAGTTAACGAGTACTGGGGGTACATAAGGAAAACATGTTAGCCGAAAGAGCAGTTGTATTTCAAAAAAGTACAACTTGCTGTTTAATTGTTCATCTCCTCCTACATTTGCATTGTTATTATTAAATTAAATTAATTAATGTCTTATATATCTAGTTAATTGATTATCATTTTTGATGTTTTTAAGGTCTATTTTGTGATGGATTGTGTTTTATTGTCCTATATGTTCCGTTTAAACTTTCATTTCACACATAATTAGGCATTGCAAACTTATCTTAAGTACATATTTAATATGATATATGATGGAGAATAATAGCGTTAGATTTCTAATGAAAGAACTCTTTGAATACGATACATATCGATATAACATATAGAATAACAAATTGTGCATACAAAACAATTCCTCTTATTTCTTCTCACATTCTATACGAAATTACACATAAATTATGAACGATGATCGAGAATCTCAAGTATTACTCATCAACACGAGTACACATTGATTACAAACATTTATCATTTATTTACTACAAGAAAGACTACTCGGTCTCACCCACTCTTCTAGATCGATTATGATCTTGATGAGCCTCCTATGATGAACGAATTAACTATACAAAATAAACGTCTCAACTCTAAAATTGTATTCATTTCCTAGAAAATCCAAAGCCATTTGCCATTGCATGAACAGTAGGATTGAATGCTAGGCGCCCAAGAATCCCCTGCTTGTAAGGCAAAAATGTTTTCTTCTTCAGTTCTTGAGAAACTGATCGATTTATTGTATAATGTAATTCATGAGCTGAAACCGAACCCCTTCTTCGGGATCCTGATGAACCCGGGCTCTCGATTGTTCGAATGCTCGAGTTCTTCAATTCTTCATATGATTTCCTAAATGGCACTGCTGTGTATTTCTTCAAAGGATCTTTATCAGCTGCTCGGCCTTCCGATGCACTTCGGAACAAGAAAAAGTCCTTGAATCTCCATTTCTTGTAACTCTTCGACAAGGATAAAGACGAAGAGTCATGTTTCATCTCGTCGCTCTGTTGTTGTTGTTGTTGTTGTTGCTCTTGTTGTCTAGATTGCAGGGGAACTTTTGAAGGAGTACTACCCTTTTCATTTGGTGAACGTTTAGGAAACTGAAACTCTCTGTCCTCCCAGAGATACTGGGAGTCTCGGAGGGGCGAAAGTGATCGTGCTGCCCTTCGGCTTGACGAAGATGATAAAACAGGGGACCTCTGTCTTCCTCTTTCCGGCTCCCCCAGCGGCATTCTAGTGGCGTTTCGAGCAGCAATCTCAAAAGGGTCGTCGTATTCTTTCTTGTTTCCTGGTGAAAAAACACCTTTGAATATCCTTTTACCTCTTGGTGATTTTGGACTCATCATTCCATTTCCGCCCTGTTTCTGAGGGTTTGTTTCACCATATCTTGCTCCTGGAGGAAGTTGCAACCGAGGAGGCGGTTTTAAAGTCTGAGGCTTAATCACGCCACCATCGAATAGCTCTTCAGCAGAAACAGAAGCAGTTTCCGACTCCTCCCCGACATCAAATGCAAAGTCAAAGGAACCATCACTACCACCAACGCCACCACGAGCACCTCTAGGGGCTAAGAAATCGTCGAAATCGCGATAAAACTGAGAGAGATGGGAAGGACTAGTCGGGGCACTACAATAGTACTCCCCAAAATGCTTTGGAGTAGAAGGTGCACTAACATGTGGTGAAGATCTTGCACTATTGAAATCGAAATCCATTGCATCACTTGGAACCAAAACCTCCATATTGTACCCTTTGATTCTTCAATAAAGTCCGTTTCTATCTGTGATCCGATCTGACCAACCAATTAAAGATAAATGGTTACCGTCATAGGGTTGCTCCAAGTCGCAACTATAATAAGAGGTAGGGAAGGAAGAGAGGAGGTTATGGACAGATAATTTTATTGACTCTAGCAGATCTGCCAAGCCGCCTTTTATTACTTTCTGGGATCATTTTGTCACAGTTGGTGGGATTAGCTTCGTCCTAACAATATTTGATCCACGTACGTATTAAAAAATGAACATGTGTAAAAATAATAGTCAAGGAATGAGTATCTTGACTGGTGCTTTTAATTTATGAGGTTCTAGATGGCCGGGCTTATATATTATTGGAAAAGAAAAGAAGTAATGTTACACAATCAGCCATAAACTTATTTTTCCTCATTAAGATACTAATATAAACATCAAAGAAAGAAACAAAGGAAGGGAAAAAAAAAAATCTTACACCATATATTAGGGTTCAATTCTCATTTCCTACAATCCCCGTGTAATTAAAAAAAAAAACTCTAACTTTCATTTTTTTCCTCTTTCTATAAAATAGAATTATAATCTAACAGACTAAATCAGCTCATCTTCATATATAACAAACATATTCATATTTTCCTCCAAATTTTACCTACAAATTTGGAATGCTTTTTGACAAACAAGTAAAATTCAAGCTTTACAGTTGTTACTAAATAAGGAAAAATATAAAGTGAAAATAACAGGCAGTCCCAATCCAAAAAGTTAGTTGAAATAAATCATGTTCACGTCACTGCTAACCTAAATCAAGACAAAGCGCATACAATTAGGGTTGTGGCTCTATTGTCAAAAAGCTATGCACAAGATTCTCCCCTTTACTGAACAACAATTTGTTTTTTCCTTACAAAAAGTTGATTTATTGGACGTATTTGATATTTTCATATTATGTACAAGTCTCTAGTTATTAAATCAAGCGTTGTTATCTTATTTAACATGCAAAATCACATTTTAAAATACTGATGAGAAGCGTTTTTTTTTTTGGGCGTGCATTCAAAACCTATATATGGAGGCGCAATAACTTTGATTTTGAACGTTATATATTTTATATATAGAGCGCGAGTCTGCCCTTGTTGGATACACATTGAAGGCCAGGCCATGATGCATAGGACAAGTTCTATTTCTTAATTTGAGAATGAATTTTATGTATTGTATAATTAGTTGTATGCGTAAAATCTAATACATCTTCCTTTAGAGAAACTCAACGTAGTCACTCAATCAGAAATGTTCGTCGAAATTGGATTTGTATAGTCTGTGACTTAATTGCAATGGTTACTCGACTTGGAATTGAACTTATTTTCATGATGATAAAAAATAAAATTTAATTATTTTCTTTAGATAAATCACCAACCTTTACAAAATCGTTTCACTAGATCTAAAGAAGTTATTTAAAAAAAAAAAAAAACAGGGAAAAAAGGGATAAACATCTAAGTATTGTACGGTTGAAGATCACCTCATTTGATAGCAATACAATTGCAGTTTCCAAAAGCAGAAACTCTAATTAGCTCAATGGGTTGTTCCATTTCCTAGCAAATTTGTCTGAAGCAAAAAAAAAAAAAAGAATGATGGCGATATCAGATAAATTATTGAGAAATAAATATTGCGGCAAGGAATTATGTCTTACCAATAATTTCTAACTCCTCATGTGGCCGCCTATATGCATATTACGTGAATACATGTAGCCATGTGGTATGTTTACATGCCGTAAGCTTGTTATAGAAAATTTTTGTATATCTAGTACTCGTAGTCCTTATCCATATCTATGCTAAATATAAAAAGAGAATATAGGAAAGAAACATTTTTAGATGATTTTACTCTTACATATTTGTTTTAATTCCTCATTTGTCCTTACTCATTAATTATTAATATTTTAATTAAATTGAATGAAATTAATTAAATTAAAATAAAACTCCCATTTTAGTTAAATACGACATTTCCCTATAATATAAAAGAGCCTTGTTTAAATTGGCACTGTTCATCGAATTGTTGACAAAAAGGGTACATGGCATTGTAGAATTTCTCATATTTTTTGCTTTCACTCAAATGGTCCACTGACACGCGCATATAGTGGGACACTTATTCCCTCTCCTCAAATTAGATCATTTATCCTCCTCTCTACTTCAGTTCCACCTTCACCGTGAGCAATAAATATAAGGGTTAATTTCACATATCGTCCTTAATCTTTAGGTTAAGTCTTAGTTTTATCCCCCACCCTTTTTTCACACCTCACAAGTTTTGATAAATACACATAAATCGTCTATTTTTTTCACTATTCCATAAAATTTAACAAAATGATGATTATGCCTTTAAACTTTTTAAAGTTTTTTAAAAATAATAAAAAAATTAAAAACTCAACTCACCCATCCCCACCTCTACCCCACCCCCCCACGTCCCCCTCCACCTTCAGCAGGAATTCCGACCGCCGGAAAGGTACCATTCCGGCAGCCAAAAATAGAGGGGTGAACCCTCCCATTTTGCTGACTAGAAATGACAGCAAAATTGGGGAGGGGGGATTCACTCCCTTTGTGAGACAAATACTGCCGGAAATGACAGCAAAATCTCTGTCATTTCCCGTAGCATTTGTATTGCCAGAAAACGACAGCAATGCTACTGCCGTTTTCTCGCAGCACCCTATTTTGCTGCTAGAACAGTAGCAAAATAGGAGGGAGATTTTCCTTCCTATTTGCGAGACAAATAATGCGAAAAACAGTATGGCAGCACAAATGGAGGTGAAAACTCCACATTTGTGAGACAAATGATGCCAGAAATGGCAGTAAAATCGCTGCCATAATAGTTATCAGACCCGGCTTGGACATTAAATAGGCTGAGGACTTGGGTCATTGGTTTACTGGTTCAACCGGTGACTCGGAGATTGAACCAGCTGGTCAATTCTGATCAGCCCATTGAATAATTGCCATTAGTGTCAATTCTACTATAATTTCGTAATTAAATATCAGAAAATTCTAATTAGACAAAAGAAGAGACAAAAAATGTGACAAAATAGACAAGTGTCATAAGTTATTAGTGTTGATATAAAATTGATGTGATGTGTTGAAAAATAGGATTGCGCCATGTGTCAATTTTGTTAGAATTTTTGCATATATTTTTGTTCAAATA
>CAVNYN010270267.1:0-72061 GCA_963692815.1 Nyctanthes arbor-tristis
TGCTTAGAGTAAAGTACATATGGCTACAAGAATCTCCTTTTACCATGGAGTACAGAAATTTTACCTCTAATATGGCAAGCTGCTGAGACTAATCCCAAAACAAACCCACTGCAAGCAGCTGTGATATCATAAGACAATGGATTATTTTTGCACCCAAGCGCCGTTTGAATCTGGCACATCAAGCAATTATAAAGAACGTATAAGACTCCTGGGAAAAATCCAAAAGCAAATTGAGCACCACGGGCATTTTAACACATGACAACTCAACCAAGCTGAAGAATATGGAAGAAGACTGGCCACAAAATAGGATTGTAGTTTAAAGATGCAAGTTCCTTGATAAAATGAAAAACTCATATTAAATTTTTGAAAGCAGATAGCCACACTAAACTTGTGCCAAATGACTATGATAGAGATCCTATTAGGATAGAGTTAGACTTCTAATTTTTTAAATTTTGGTTAAAATTAGTTTTATTATTTCCTTGTTAAATTACGGTTTCCTTAATTAGTATTCTATCTTAATAAGGTTATGGTTCAACCCTGTATAATGAATGTCTGTGATCTGAAATTAAATTGATTTTAGTATGAAATAAACTGATTTTCTCCCACAATTCTAATTCTCTTTCCTTTCCCTTTATTCTATAATTCTTGTTCTTCTTTTGTATTTGGTCAGCATCATGTTTTCTATATATAACACAGTTTGTCATCTGCATGTCACCAGATTCACTTTTTCATTGACTGCCTGACAATTAAATTTCCATAAATGGCCAACAGTAATAATTGAACTTGGACGATTAGCCTGATGTGATACTGTTACCTCATCTATATATATGTGTGTATGTGGGCGCACGCGCTGCTCTAGAGAGAGAGAGAGAGAGAGAGAGGCATTTTTTCTAAATATGTTTTACCTTCATCATAGATCCTTCGTTTCACAAGTTTGTTCTAAAGATTAATCTCCCCATCCTCCAGTAATTTGAAAAATGAAAACAAGAATAGAATCCACTTATTTCATAATATCATTGAAAATGAGCACCTGAGGAGCACTGCCAAATAAGTCCTCTGGAGTTGAGGTACACATCAGCAGAAGGTCTACTTCATTAGGATCAACTTCTGCCATCTCAAGAGCTTTCTTTGCCGCATCTGCAGCAAGAGCTGTTAAACTGTCTTTCCCTGTAACCAAGTAAGTTAGAAGCAAGTGATTTTTGAGTACTTACATATTATCACTTCTATACACTTTCCAATATATAAGTATTATCACTTCTATACACTTTCCAATATATAACTAGCTGTAAAAAAATATATATGTTTTAATAAGCCCAGAAATTTGACGCAATGATTTTTTATGCTCATAATAGAATAGATATGAGTAGGCACAATTGGCATAATTTTTTTTGCTTGAATGGTGATGCATATCTTCATTTCTAATTCAGAAACCAAGCATGGGCATAAAGAGGCTTAACCTCTATTTACTCAGGCTACTAAATGCAGGGGCAGGAGAATCATAACTTCGTCAAGGTGGTCTATCAGTTCATCAAAGCAGAATTACTTACATATCGTTACATTAGTTATCTTTTATTTGAATTTCGAGCCAAATTATCATTTTTATCATAACAGAAAAATCTACATAACAGCTAAGCTTCTGAGTCTTAGACCAACTTTAATGTAAAAGAACTGTCAAATGGCAATTGATGAGGAAGGGTGCTAGCTTTGCGAATTTCTCAGGCACATCAATGTACAATGCATGCAAAGTAGAGCGCCTTTAGGCTGTTTAGAGTTTATAGAGAATTATTATCTTTATTAGAGTCAAGCTACTAAACGGTAGGATCGCTCAGGATAGGAGGGAATCGCATCTCTTAACGACACTAACGATCCTTCATTTATTGCTTGAAGGTCGGATTTTAGTTTTCTATGTCTCCAAGACCCTAATTCATTAAATCAATAAGCTGGACTGTAAAGTTTTTTCTAATGGAGACTCAAAGCCAAAATTTAAAGTAAAAAAAAAAAAGAAAAAAAAAAAAAAAAAAGAAAAGAAAAGAAGATTTATCTGCCATAGCCCCTAGTCAGCACCATTCTCCGCTGTTAATACTCCGGTGCCAACCTCTCCTACACCACAAATCGCACTGTTAAGTTACTTGTCTTTGCACTTCCCAGATTTCCTTCTTAGTTTGGCTACTTCAATCTTTTTTCTGTGGCTAATTTCTTCTCATTTCTCATACTATGGGCAGTCTTCTAAAAGGGATAAGTAAAGGGATAAATGCAAATGTTATGACAATAATCACAGATTTTTAACTTTATCTTTGTCTTCAGTCTTCACTGAGGTACAAAATCTCAAATTTTTCTTTACTGACATATGAAAATTGAAACCCTTCAAAAATTTCTAGCTCGAAGGCCATTTTTCTTTCTAGTTCAGTCTCTCCTTGATGCTTGCCTTTCTTTTTTTTTTGGGTCACTTCAGTTTCTCACATCTCAAAAGGTGGTCATTGGTGTTGAATAGTGAACACAGCTGTAGAAAAATGTCTGCTGATGCTCCAAATCCTTGGGGGAGAAAAAAAGAATGTTTTATGTAGTAGAGTAGACCCAAGATGGGAACATGGAACTGAAATAGACAAAGACACGAAGAAAGTGCAGCATAACTATTTTTAAGTTATTCGTGCAGGTGGGTTCTTTAGACTTAAACATCATTTAGCAGGGACTAGAAAATTGAGCCTTGCCCTAAAGTGCCAGAAGTAAGTTAAACAAAACTTCCTGGACTTTTAGTAAATCAAAATGCTTTGAGAAAGAGAAAACTGTACTATGATTCTAATAATTGAGATGTAATGATTCAAAAAGCAAGAGATCCTAACGGAAAGGGTATCATGGCCATGAAGGAGTTTCATGCAAAATCTAAGAAATCAAATGTGAATCAAATTTCAATAAGGAGCAATGTGACTATATGAGGCTGTTTGTCAACATATTGCCAGGTTTTCTTAGAGAAATTCTATTCCTTTTAATTGTGTGAATTATCTTGAATTTGCAAGGATGATTGGGAGATATCGGATCAGATTGAAGCCACTCTTATCATGAAATTAGAGTTACTTTTTTAAAGAAAGAAGTGGCTAGAACCTCAAACTTACTTAAGGGTATAGAGAAAAGTGGAAGAAAACTGTTAGTACAATAATGTCGGATGGCTGGTCAGATAAAAAGAGAAGACTCATTTGCAGTTTTTTAGTGAATAGTCCTAAAGGAACAGTGTTTTTTGCTCTATTGACACCTCAAATTTTTAAAACAGCTGATTAAGTTTCTAAATTGATGAAATTGCTGAGAAAGCTGGGGAGGAAAATGTATTACAAGTAGTCCCTAACAATGCTGCTAACTATAAACTAGCTGGAGAGATGTTGATGGTAAAGAAGAAAACTTTATTTTGGACTCCTTGTGCTGCTCATTGCATAGACTTAAGGATTCTGAGGAAAAAAATTCCACCCCATCAACAAACAATTGCAATGGATAGGAAGATTACTAATTTCGTACGCAGAAGGGCAGTGCTTCTAACTTGGCTGAGACAATTTTCTAAAGGAAGAGATTTGATTAGACCTGCTGTTACACAATTTGCTACATCATATCTTACATTGACATGTCTAAATAAACAAAAAGGAGTATTAATGACAATGTTCACATCAAGTAAATGGAAGTCAAGCAGATTTGCAGTTCTGAAAGAGGGGGGAAAGTTCAAGAAATCATTTTGGATTCTCAAGGTTTTTGGCAAAATGTTGTTTCATGTTTGAGGGGTGTAATGCCACCAGTGAAAGTTCGTAGGATGGTGGACTATGTCTCCAGCAATAGGATTTATCTAAAAGTTAATGAATTGTGCCAAAATCAAAATACAAAATAATTCTAAACATGTTAAGAAAAGGTAAATCAGTTTATTATACTCCTATTTGAACTCCAGCTACACAGACGATTGCATGCTGCAGCATACTACTTGAACCCTCATTATCATTAAGTCCAGACCTCATTCGTGCTTTAGAAATTAAATTTCGATTATATCACTGTATCCAAAGAATGGTACCTGATTTCAAGGACAGTTTATACCGATTTGCAGATAGATAAAAGAGCAGAAAGATTATATGGAGTTGAATAAGCAATCTTGACACGGAAGAAGAAAGCTCCAGGTTTCAAATTAATGCTGCCGTATGGGTATCACTATGCTGATTTTTTTGTAATTCGCGTTGCTGATTTCTACATTTATGCTACTAATTTCAATCTTTACACGCTATTTCAAACTAATGCTACCGTATGAGTATTATGATGCTGATTTTTTTTTTTTTTTTTAAATTCCGTTGCTGATTTCTATATTTATGCTACTGATTGTCTGATTTATTTAAACAAATGACAGCTGAATGGTGGGATTCCTATGGAGATGAATGTCCAATGCTTAAAAGATTTGCAATTACAGTATTGAGTTTGACTTGCAGCTCTTTGGGATGCGAACAGAACTGGATTTCATTTTACATGGTAAAGTAAATAGTTTATTATGTATAATTACCTTGATTAAATTCAGCTCTATTGCAAGCAGGTTCACATATTTATATTTAGTAAAGATTACATTATTCTACTTTTATGCATATTACAGGTGACAACGATGATCTGTTTGAAGTTTCGAAAAAGAAATGGATTTGGAAGTTCTTGAAGGTGGAAGGGCGACAAATGATTTATTCATGGAGGGTATTGGAGGAAGCAATACCACTGATGATGAGATTGGAGCGCAAGGCCCCAACTCTAGTGAAGGCAGCACCTATAGTGCTAACACCAACGATGAAGACTTCCGTTTTGATGATTGATATTATTAATATAGTTATGAGAAATTAGAATCATGTTAAACTGTGCTGCGTGTTATTCATTTAAGCAGAGAAAACTTTGGAGCAGAGAAAACTTTGGTGACACTTCTTTTTATGGTTCTTTAAGCTATGTGGGACATGTGGATGTTAATTTGTTGTTAGAACTTTTTTTTTTTTTAATTTTTAAATATTTTTAATTTGACTTTTGATAGGACATTCGGGTCCTCAATCCAATATAATGATCTAATCTGCAGATCCGATCCAAACATACGATCCTGACAACACTGCTGAAGACTACATGTAGGGCTTATGCTCAAGTTTTAAGAAACTTAGAACTAAAGATAGCAAAAGAGCAAACAAGTTTCAAAACAAAATGAAATGGTTACCAGAAAGTACTCTTCGATTTCGAATTCCTGTACGAACAGATATCCATTCATCATTAGTATCAACAAACTTTGCAAGATCATCATTAGAAATCTGAAGAGCCGGTACTGCAGAACCACATCCAACTAACTTGCAGCCTCTGCTGACAAGCCTGCACAAGTTTACTTTTTAAGATCAGAAAGTACATGGAAGCATTTATCATCTGATGATATGAATCTGCACGACGTTAATTTTGAAAGACCCAAGATAAAAGAAAAACCAGAAACTAATACGTCAGATGCGAAGCCATTTAAAACAGAAAAGAATGGTTTAGAAAAAGTCATCAAATGAATCACCAGGCAAGGATATAGAACTAAGAACCTCTGGAACTTAACATAAACCTTTTAACAACCGGGTTCCAATTTCACTCTTACCACGCACAATACAACATTAATACACTTGTCATGGTTAGAACTCAGATATGCATATTCTCATACTGTTTGAAGAAAACGAGTTATTGTTACTTCAACACAAAACACAATCAAAAGCGTTATGTTTGAAAATGAATCAACTGCTTTTCAAACAAAATTTGCCGAGGCACAGTTACTTGTGGACAAAATCATCTGCATTGTATAAGAAGTCAAAACCTGACGATAAGCACAAGAAAATTTGAATTTTAAATGAGATTCTCCTTTTAAATAGCACTGAAAATATACTAGGGCATGCTAATGCCAAATGCCCCCGTTTAGGCGTAAGTTGATCCTGAAACTGTTGCCTATAGGGACTTTATCATGAGAGAGAGAGAGAGATTATTATAGGTTTATAACATCGGAAGAGAATACAACTTCGAAGACCTGTTCCAGTTCATGCTTAAACCACAATATACAGATTTAGGAATTGTCCCAAAATTTTAAGGTTGAAACTTGTGTGAGGCCATTGTTAAGTAAACCTCTACAGATCAGATAGCCTCTGTAGGCATTGGATAATTTCTATACACCCATAAAAATACAATATTTGTTGAAAAACTACCATTCCTCTACAAACCAAGCAAGCAGAGAAATCACATACTCTTGCATCAAAACAAATTATTCCTAGAAGCAACACCGGCATATCTACTGGCAAAAAGAAAGACATCCTCAATCCCCTGCTTAACACAATAATGATCCTTGTCTTCCCTCTTTGTCTGGTTAATTTTCTCCCCCAAAACATAGATGCACCCATATGGTGAGAAACTATTCTGTACAATGTTATTGATGACAAGTTGATTTGAATTGAGTTAATTGCTTGTCTGTAATTGATCAACTGTGACATTTATTCAACTGAGATTGAAGATTCCGGAAACCATTCAACTACAAAACCCGCCTTTAATTACTATCAACCACAACACCTCAATTATTCACTATTAAAGTAACCAGCAGCAAAGTACTCGTCAACCCAAAATTCAAACTTCACATAAAGAACAACGTTGAAAAGTAATAAGCATCAATTACATTGAATCGTTACTCAGAACTTCAAATCTAAAATATATAGCTAATTACCTGGTAAGCAATATATTTCTGTTTTTCAAATAGGATGAGTTTGCAAACTCAAGATACTGACTGAAACAGTACAAGGATTAGATTAGCAATATATAAAGAAGTAATTATTACCTGGGCACTCTTGATTCAGCGGGAGAAAGCTTTTCCGCCCCTTGAACGGTGCTGGAACATAGTACTCTCCTGGAAGCGACCTCAGAGAACCAAATTCCAGATCGATAAATGCCAATGGATGCTGTATATCTCCTACTCACAATAGGCACCCTTGATGTATACAGCCCAGATGCATTCGCCATTCAGTCTGGTACTTGCCAGTATCCCAGACCAAGAAACAAGGGATCTTTCTAAGCTTATATTCAGAAATAGAACAGGGAAAATTGATTGAGTTTCTTGAAAACGATATATAAGTAGAGTTGAATTTGAATTGAAAGACGGAAAGAACAATAGGTTTTTCCTTTCACAATCTTTGGGGGGTCCGAAGATGAATTTTTTCGATGCAACTCACAAAAAAATTGAGTAATTCCCGATGCAATTTTTCCCTCCCTCTTTTTTATGAGTCACAGATAAGCACCTGCTTTTATGCATGTATAGATAGATACATATATAGATACAGATAATATTATTACTTAGTATAAATTTCTCTCAGTATAAAAACAAAACGAGGAAAGGGTGACTCATGTCTCTCATCATGCACTTTCACATCTGCAATCTCCAAAATGAATGAATATTTCCACAAAGTCATCAGTGAAAATCTCAATGTTGGTCCCCTACTTATTGACTCAAATAACACTTCGAACGTTTAAGAAATCAAAAATTTTAACATAACCATGTGAACGAATGTTAAGGAAAATTCTATTTCTACATACATTTTATACAAAAAGTTTAGAATGGTCTGACATAATTATAGTTTTGATTTTCCAGGTGATATGATGTGTGTAAAAAAGATCGATTATCACTTGTCGATTTGTATAAGTTTTTGTAAAAGTATTCGTACAAATAGCAAAACTCAGTATGTTAATATACCGTATATCCATGTGACAATACATGAGTGGTTGATAAATCACTTCGCCTCCATGTAAATACTAGTGAAACGTAGTTCTATAGTTATACACGTGAAAGGTTTATGATTTGAAAATTTTTTGTTAGTTAAGGTTACTTTTGCTACTATTGAAAAAAAATAAAAATAAAAAGAAGATGAATTAGGAGTGACAATTAAGCTTCCCGATTGATAGATGAGTGCCTTGCCAAATTTTTTTATGTCCACATTCACGGGATCGGGCGGCCTAATATTTTGCTAAACAATGCTATATATGTACGTTTAAAAAAATATAAAAAAAAACACATACGCACACACTCTCTCTCTTATGCAAACTCTTTTACACAGACAAGTGGTAGTAATCTATTTTTCATGTATCACATTACTTAAAAATCAACTATCATAATGAGGCTACGTAATTTTGTATACACAGTTTTGTAAGAGAATTTTTTACAGCTAGACTTTTCGTATTTTATTGGTCATTCTTTGTTGCCTCCATGAGTTGCTTATCAACACCTTAAATGACACTATTTTTTACCATCTTTAGATGGTGGGAGTAACCTGTAATTGAGCAAAAACATATTCATTGTTAAATGTCTATACACCCATCCTTAAAAATATCTAAATACTTTTTGAATTATCGTGGAAATTTAAGTTCATGTAAAATTTTTTTTTTCAACATTGCTTCAAAATAAACTATCAACGCAATTGGCAACTATTCTGAACCGATTTAAATTAAATTTAGTTTAAATTTTTGTCATGTAACATCATTTTATTGATTTGTCATTTTTGAAAAAGTAAAAAGTTGCTTTTTCAAAAAAAAATAACTAATAAGACAGTATCACGTGGCAAAAATTTAAATCATTATTTACATTGGTTTAAAATAGTTGTCGAACACATTGTATCCAAGACGGGGACTAAAGTGCAAATTTCCATGTATCTGGATATTTGCCACATAGACTCAGTAGCACACCCACATGATCGTAGTTGATATTTTGTCACTATACAAGTACTGGTATTGGCCAGGGGTTAATCAATTGTAGAGTAATTTCATTTATCTCTTTCTCGGTATGGATGAAAGAAAAGAAAATTTTTCAATACTCAGAATATCAAAGACTCAGTACTTCTAACAAATAAAAATGAGAAAAGTGGATAAAAAAAACCTTATTATTAAACAATAAATTCGGCTCTCATTCACATGTTTATACCCCAATTGCCTAAAGTGTTTAGTCAACTTTTAACTTAAAAGTAAACTTTCTAAATGTAACCAAACACGCCTTTACAACCCGCCTTTCTTGTTCCAACTATTAAAGCCTGCGCCCATGTTTGTTGAGCTACATTTTGGTGTAATTTAGGTGGGACTGTTATCTTAAGTGGACCAAAAAATCTTGTATTTAAATGTTTGGACATTTTGACAATTAATTAGTTGACATGATAATACCACATGTAGATATAGGTCTATAGACGGGTTTGCCGATGTTAAATTATAATTTTATTTTTTTATATTTTATTTTTGTCGTTTTAGTTCACAAAATGGTAGTAAAATTATAATTTCACAAACTTCTTATATCATATATAAACTTATCTGTGTAAATAGGGGCGTAGACAGGGATGGGTTTTCCTCGGCCCAGCCCACCCCTTTTGACACAAAATTTTTTTCCACCTCATAAAATGAAATATTTAAAAAAAAAAATCCTAAGTAGTATATGGAATTTTACATTTCGTGCTTACCTCTATATCTAGCGCTAGCTACCACCCATATGTAAATAGATTTATCTTTAATGGATAATAACACGGTGTACCTCTTCTAATGAAAGCTATTAATTTGTAGATTGTTTGTTTATTTATTTATTTTTTAGGGAAAAAGATTAATTATCATTTGAATAGTCATCATCAGTAATGAGACACGGATTAAGCCATGCAGGTGCTTGGGCAAAAAAAACAAGGACTAGTAAACTCTTTCGCTCTACGGACTAAAGTATGCACCACCTTATTAGCGTTCCTAAGAATATGCATCACCCTAAGGTTAGGGCCTTGTTTCAATAACTCTTTGCAATAATGGATTGTTGATCCAAATTCTGTGTTGTCCTCATCTCTATGTAATGCATCAACCACCTCTTTTGTGTCTATTTCAATGATGACATTTGTGATACCCATTGTTAGCAACCATTTCACAGTGTCGCGAAGCCCCGTTCCTTCAGCCACATTAGCTTGAAATCTTGCTTCCATATGACACGTCGTACATCAATGGAGAGTACCATCATCACCCCTCAAAACCGACCCAAACCCTACTCTACCGTCTGATGAAAATATTTGAGGAATCAGCCCAGTATTCCTAATCCCCACGCCTTCTCCTTGCACCTACTTCCATTCATGTAGGCATTGAACACCATGATTCACAGCCATATTGGGCGTCACATTATGTCCCAGCCACAACTCTTGTTCCTATGCTTCCATATAGTCCAAGCGATAGAACTAATCACCCCCTATGTTTTCCAAGTCACTGCCTTTGAGGAGATTAAAGAACCATTCCTTAAATGTATTAACCTGGTTCCCATGCCACTACAGCTCCATTCGTCCCCAACATCTTCTAGCAAAAGGGCATTCCACTAGGCAGTGAATGGTAGTCTCAATCTCAGCCCCACAAAGCACAAGATCCTCCAATATATCCACACCTTTAGCAATAAGATAATGTTGGTTTGGCAGACATTCCCGACAAGCTTGCCAAAGAAATAATTTAATCTTAGGAGGAATGGCAAGTTTCCACAACTTCCCCTATAGTCCAGGAATCCGCAAAGGCTCAACTTCGTTCCTAGCCTCCATTGCAACCCGATACCCCGACTTGACCAAATAATCTCCGCTCTTACTAAAATGCCAGACAATCTTGTCCCCGTAAGAGGGAATCGGCAAGAGGAATGCGACTTATTTCATTAGCATCTCTACTAGTAAATAATGCTCTAATAACATCCATATCCTATTCTCTACAATCCGGTTTAATGAGATTATTGACAGGAAGATGTTGCAAGTTCGGATCTCCATTAGTCTCAACCAAAAATTTGTCGTTCCCCATAATCAAAGGTTCAAGCCAAACATTAATATTATGTCCCGTCCCAACCCTCCATCGACACCCCTTCATTAGATTTCATTAGAACTTCTCTAGATCTCCATATACTCCACCACGTAAAGCTTGGGTCATACCCAACAGTGGAGGAAAGGAAGTCCCCATTAGGATAATAGTGAGATTTAAGAATCTGACCAACTAAATTGTCTGGCTTAATAACAAGATTCCATCCCTGTTTAGCAAGCATTGCCAAGTTGAAGGCATGCAAGTTCCAGAAACCCATCCCGCCATGTTCTTGCCGTTCACAAAGTTTCTCCCATCTCAACCAATTTAGACTATGCCTGTTCTCGGATCGTTTCCCTACCAATACAAATTCATCATAACTTGAAGCTCCTCACAAAATGTACTCGGAAGAAGGAATATAGACATACAATATGTGGGACGGCTTGGGCTACAGTTGTAATCAACACTGTCCTCCCAGCCTTACGGAGTAATTTCCCACTCCAGCCTTGCATTTTCTTCCATATTCGATCTCTTACAAAATTGAAAACCTCTTTCTTTTTCCTCCCAATCAATGATGGCAGTCCCAAGTATTTCCCTGTGTCAAGATTGGCTTCAATTCCAAAAGTGGCCGAGATCCTCCCTCTAACTTCATGCTGGACTTTTAGAGAAATATAGATGCCTGACTTATGAAAATTAATAGCTTGTCCTGAGGCTTCTTGGTATTTCTTGAGTAAACTTTTCATAGCAACAGCTTCGCTCTCAGTGGCTCAAAAGAAGACAAAACTATCGTCAGCAAATAGAAGATGAGTCACTTGGGGCACTACGAGCAACCTTACATCCATAAATTTCCTTTCTCGCATCAGCTAGTTGAATTAAAGCTGATAGTCCTTCTGTACACAAAATGAACAAATACGGAGAGGGGGTCTCCAGCTTAAGCACTTCATTGATCTCGGCAGGCCTAGTAACCAGGTCCTGCCGAATATGAGTTTTTTGGCCCAGTCTCAAATGTGCTATTCGAGTCCACAATCATCATTTGCTCTTTGCCTTTGTCATTATCAAGCCCGCGACGTCTTTTCTCGTCCCCGACTTCTTCAAGCCCATCACCTTGGCCCAATTCCTGTTTATAGCCCACATCACTCCTCGCGTCCAAATTGCCATGACATCTGCTACTTTCCCTACCACTTGTGTAATTAAGATCAAACTTTCTGCCTTTATTAGCTGATATTATTGCATTAGATTGGCCCCAGAGATCAGGAATTGATCCTTGAGTAAAGCAATCCTCATTTGCAGCCTGATTGAACTATTTTCCCGAATTATTATAGGCCACCGGACCACCTTCATCACGCAACCACCGCTCACCGGAGCTATCTCCTCCCCTTCGAGTCGGAGCTCGTAACCAAGCGCCCCACTCTTTGTTGAGATTATCCACTGGAGTAGTGAAATTCTTGTCACAGAAGTGCTCAGAATGCCCCAGTAATCCACATAAATTGTAGCAAAGGTCTCCAACTTTTTATTCATTTACACTTTCATTCTCAAACTTTAAATTTGGATAATATGTCTGAACTTTTGCATTCATTTGAACTTTCATTCAAATGCACATTTTGGCAACCATTTAAATGAAAAATTATTATAGTCAAAAATTAAATTTCAAATTTATATCATGCAAGAGTAGAGAGAAGTGAGACATATATAGAGAAAAGATATGCAAATGCATAATAATAAGATTTAAAATTAAATTTTACCTTTCCAAATAAAAAAAAATTAAATTTTACAAGACTATTTTCTCATTATGCACACATGTCATTTTTTTATACTTGACGTGAACCGAATATTTTAATGACTAAATATATGTATTTACATGGAAGTGCAAATTAGTACAAATGTTGGGAGGACCTATTGGCATTAGTACAAATTTAAAGGTTGGCTACGAAAGTCAAATGGGTGCAAAGGTTAAAGACCTTTGCCACAATTTACCATATTGTAAAAGAGACTGGAAAGTTAGTGAATTATCTGAAGAAACAACGCGAGCTTTTTAACCGTTGTAAAAATCATGGATATACCTAGGTATGTGACAGCATCAATCTCAAATTATTTTAGTGAAGAAAAAGAGACCAGTTTATAAGTTAAGGGACTCACTCCATCTGACATGAGGCATTTGGGTGACTAAGAGTAAAACCTTGCGGGCTAGGCTCAAAGCGAACAATATCATGTCAAAGTGGAGCGGATCATTACAGATGGTATCAGAGACAAGCCCAACTAGAAGTGTGGCCAACGAGGACGTTGGGCCCCCATTAGGTGGGGTGATTGTGATAGCTTCAATCCCACATCACTTGTGTAAAGAAAGTGATACCAGTTTATAAGTTAAGAGACTTACTCCAACTGATATGAGACATTTTCGGTGTGAGCCCAAGAGCAAAATTGTGTGGGCTAGACCTAAAGCGGGCAATATCATATTAAAGTGGAGCGAGTCGTTACAAGATATATCTAGATATACACAAATATCTAGATATATCTAGAAGTGCGTGATCCTTAAAAAGAAGTCGGTTGTTTCCTTGCAAAAACTCTTTTCATTAGTGAAAGAATGCTATTAATTTGTAGATTGTTTATTATTATTATTATTATTATTATTATTATTATTATTATTATTATTATTATTATTATTATTATTACTAGAAATCTCGCATGTGCGTTACACAGAGAGAACAATAATAAGAAAATTTAACATTGACATATACTTAATCTCAATCAAACATACATTAAATGTAATAAAAATAATATACAATTAATTTAACCGTCACACTTAAATTTCAATTTAATATCATATATATAGTATGTTAATGGTGCCATATGACGCATTGAGGTACGCCACATGGCAAATCACAATAGATCATTTGGCGTTCTATATATGATGTTAGATCATTTTTAAAATAAAATAATAGTGGTGCTACTAAGAAAAACCAATATAAAAAAATTGTCTAATCAAATCAACAATTGATTATCGTTCACCCACGTGTGTAACAAATTAAAGCTTTAAAGGGAACACAAAATGGAAAATAAAAAATTAAAACTTAAATGCAAGTATAAATGTCAAATAAGGCCTCAATTAGGCAAGCTGCGAATGTATTCCTTTTGCATTGCTTCTTCTTGCTGCTCATGAAAAGTACTTGTACCGAGCTACCATCAAGGATTAAAAAATCATGGTCCTTGGTATGTGCTCTTCCGAACTTCTCACTCCAAGCTCCTTTAAAATACACTGCATTTGTAAAGATGAGCCTCGTGGAAGCATCAACTGATCTAAATGGAAGAATTCCTTTGATAAGGCCACTCGTCTCTTTTTCAGCCCATTGATTGACTTCACTGATTACCTCAACATCCTTTGAAAACATCAAAAAGTAATGAAAATTATTATCAACTCATTCTTAATCAATTAGTGTGCACAAGCAGCAAGACCATAACATAAACAATCAATGGGGAGGACATTTATGATAACTTATAACAGAGTGTTATGATATTGAAATTTCTATTTAGTTACAATTTTCTGAAGGAATATTTATTGGCAACTTTAGTCCTGCCTAATTTAATTAACGAAAGAAATTTAATGAAACATAAATATTCTTATAGGTTGTAATTGAGTGAAAGAAGAATTTTGATTAAAATATTCAGTCCTTTGATTCCAATTAGGCTCTACAAAATTACAAATACTATGCTTAGAATTATCCAAATTGGAAACAAATATTTCATATAACTGTAGTATCCAGTTACACTTCTTCACTTTATTTCATCCAATTACTTCCACAACAACCCAAAACTAATAAAATATCTTTCAAATCCTTCCCCATAGGTAAGAATGTCTCCTGCTCTAATAATTGTCAAACCGAAAACCAAGTGGAATTACAAACTGTTACTCAGTAGTAAAATAAATGGTCAAAAAGATGAACATCTTGAATTAGAAGCAACTGCTATGAACAGACAAATATAAGATATAAATAAATCACTTAAGGAGAGCAAGAAAACTTAAAGTCGTACCTAT
Source organism: Nyctanthes arbor-tristis (assembly GCA_963692815.1). Taxonomy (NCBI): domain Eukaryota; kingdom Viridiplantae; phylum Streptophyta; class Magnoliopsida; order Lamiales; family Oleaceae; genus Nyctanthes; species Nyctanthes arbor-tristis. The sequence goes on from CAVNYN010270267.1 coordinate 14,840, forward strand.
TTGCATAGTTATGCACATAAATATGCATAGATCTCTCTTCTTAGTGCCACTTATGCAAGCCAAATCATCCATCTTTGACAAAATGATGTCATCTAGAAATTAAGAGTAATGTTTAATGACACAAGGAACCTGCATAAGAATATAAAGTAATGTCAAATCTGGTGTAAGACAATAAGCATCAGAATAAAGATATATTTTTAACGGTAAAGTGCAGTTCAATTTAAACTAACATATTATTTCTTCTTCTTATTTTTTTTTTTTTTATAATTTCTTCTTCTTAATTTTTTATAAAACTTATAATCATTACTCTACAATTCCACTTCCATATATTATTCTCTTAAGTTCTAAAACACGATGATCTTATATCTCTTATATGTGTGTATGTGTGTGTGTGTGTGTTGTTGTTGCTGTTGTTGTAGTAGAGGATACAATAATATATTTGCAATGACCTACTTGTTCATTTCTTTGGATTGTATAAGCCCTTTGTTCTCAAGTCTTGGTGTGAAAGTCCACTATCAAAGGCATGATCATAATTCTTGCTTGGCACAATATAAGCAATTTGACAGGTTCATTGTTGTTTAGAGCAGTATTTGTCTAGCATACATGATTGGTTGGGGATCTATGTCAAATCCAATTGAAAGATCTGCACCAAACTGCATTCTCTGTGAAATAACAATCACTAAATTAGTTCTAGTAGTAGGCGCTTGAAAGTAATATCAAGAAGATATATAGTTAAAATGACAACACATACAGAATTATGCATTGCAACCATAAAAAGTGAGTATTAAGTAGTATATAACATATCAAATTACACAGTGTTCCATATGTAATATATGAAGATTCAAACAAAAGAAAGTCTGATTAAAAGTTATATCAAAGAAAATTGTGCATTCATCATGAAATGAATAGAGTATTACAAAATAATCACAAAATAAATTGCATATTAAAAATTGGTCTTGAAATATAAACCAAAAGCGAAGACTTACCACCAAGGGTTACCAGAGAGAAATGAAAAAGTGGGAAAACTCTGGCAAAACTCAAATCCAATGCTTTACACCAGAAGGGCAGTGCGGAGGAGAGATTTTTATAGACGCCATAGTTCCAAGGAAATGGCCAGCAATCGGTGATGCAGATACGGCCGGAATACCCGTCATTATTGCAGAAAATTTTTGAGGATCTGAAGCGATCGATTAAGGTTTGCATATTGAAAGGGATGGATCAGAGATTTGAAAGCGAACAATCAATTAGGGTTTGGAAATTAAAACGAAATGGTAATCGATTAGATATTCAAGAGCGTGGTCGTAAGCTCGTTTCAAGAAGATGTAGTGATTGAGATTAATAAAACACACACAAGTTTGAAAAGGAGATTAAAATTGGCATGAAGATCTTCCAAATATAAGGCAGGAACAAAAAATCCGAAGCTGAAAAGAAGGGATAATGCAGAATTTGGGAAGATGTGATGAAGAAGATAATTTAAGGGGAAAAAAAAGAAATATATAATTTTACAGATGACGTCATCAGTGATATTATTAGAATCTTTATGAAGTCAAATTAGTGGCGAGAAATTACAACGCCAGACAACTTTTCACATTATTAATATATAAACTATTACTAAGATAAAAAATTTAAAAAATTACGTGTCCAATTTTCCAATTATTAATTAGTGCTTTAGAAAAACAAATTATTAATAAATAATGTTTAAAAACCTTCCGGAGATATTGTTTAGACATGTGCCGGTTTTCCATGTGTACCACATGGGAGAACTCACTCATGGGTACCAGAAACCACATGTGGGTTCTCTCATGTGGTGCACATGAGAGACCGACACATATTCTGAAAATTTTGTAATAAAACCTGACTTTATGGGGTTTAGAAAAATGTATGTGTTTTATAGAAGAGAGTTCAATCTATGTGATTGCACAAAAGGTGTCTTTTATAAAAGAGAGTTCAATCTATGCGTTTGCACAAAAAGCCATAATTACTTTCTTTTTCTTTTCTTTTCCTTTTTCTTTTTTTTTTGAAATGCCATAGTTACTTTCTTTTTTTGTAGACATAATTGCTTTCTAAAATTCGGCTCAACATTAAGCCATGCACCAGTTTGATTCAACCAAACGCTTCTATTCTATACATAGATCTTTATATATGTATATAAAAGAGCTAATCACAAAACTAGGTCTTTTTGGGGTTGGGTAAGGGAAAAATGGTCATTTTGTTAGGTAAACATACATGAACACCCCTCTTACAAAAATAGCTAAAGATAATGAACAACTGTGATTTTACTGGGGCGCTCATCTCAATGTCTCTAATTGCTTCCAAGCGAAAATTATTGATGAAAATAATCAAAGGACAATAATCTTTTATCTTTACACAAAAGATGAAAGATTAACAAATTTAGAAGGAAAAGTATGATGACAATCGGCATTGTCATCTCTTTAAAAAAAGATTAGAGTTATATATTTCGGTTAAAGGTGAATGTAGTATTACTCTAGATATAGAATTTTTAAGCAACCATTGCAATTTGTAGAAGAATGTTTAGAAGTAACTGAAAGTTGTAAATTCTACATCTCACGTAACAATAAATGCAGAGTTGCACTTAAATGTGAAAATTGTACAACAACTAATGAAATATGTAGAAGTTTAAAATGTTAGACCTAACACATAATTTTCTTCATATATATACACACACACACCGTTTTTTTTTTTAGAAATACCATTTGGTATTTTATTATTATAGTTCAATTTAATTTTACTAGTATTTTACCCGTGCGTTGCACGAGAAAACCAAATATTTGCTAAAATAATATTTTACTGGAAAAATAAAACACCATCAAAATAGAAGATGTAATATTAACAATATAAAACAAAAATAAAATCTATTCTCTAGTTCAAATGAATACAAATTTTGTGGCTCAATTTGTGTTCACGTTTTAGGTGGGAGGTATCAAGTTTGAACCACCCCACCCCACCCCACCCCACCCCACCCAAACCCAAAAATCTTCCCTTTGTATTAAATTATACAAATTTTAGAGAATTTCTTTAAAGACAATATTTGTCGTTCCCGTATCTTCCCCTTATATTAAATTAGAATTCTCACCCGTGCGTTGCACGAGATCTAAAAATAATAACAATAGTAATTTTAGAGAGACATATTTATCTGGCATAAAAAAAGTGATATGTTTAGTTATCAACTATGTATTGGATGATTGTATGCCTTCAAATTCACCACTTGCATATAAACAATCAATTCACGTTTATCAACTAACAAATATCAGTTATTCATATCAGATAAATATGTCTACTTATAATTACTCTAATAACAAATGTCAATGAATTTTTATACAAAAATTTAATAAATTATTAATACAGCCAGTTGAGTCATATATTAGCATTATTAGACATAAGTTTTTATAACTATTCTATCATATTTAGATTTATTTGTCGGTAACACTTTTTACACCAGTTAATTCTTTTTTTTAATACAGTGCGTATATGAGACAAAAGAGGAATCAATATAAGTTATTCATGTCAGATAAATATTTCCCTCTATAATTACTATAATAACAAATGTAAATGAATTTTTATACGAAAATTTAATATAAATTATTAATACAGTCAGTTGAGTCATATTAACATTATGAGACATAAGTTTTTATAGTCATTCTATTATATTTGAATTTATTTGTCGGTAACACTTTTTATTCTAATTAATTCTTTTTTTTGATACAGTGGGTATAGGGGAGGGGAGGGGCAAGTGTGTTCCAACCCGGAACCTCCTATCTAGAATGTAAGAAACCTAACTGCTGTAACACTTGTTTGAATTACAGTACCAGTTAATTATACATATATAAATAAAAATTAATTGAGGTGATAGAATAAAAATAAAATGTTTGATGAAAATTGTTGAACAACTATTACAGTGCAACCGTATCAACATTCCGTCCATCTCTCAAATAAATAATCCAACTCTAAATACGGCAAGACTTAAATTGTTCCATAAGAAATTATCAAAAAATTCAAATTTAATTATAGAATCGGTAAATTGGAGTACTATAATTTTAATAAAATCAAATTGATTATTGTACTAAAATAACCATATAAACAATTCTTCAAAAATTATTAAAAATTGAAATTTACAATTAAGGTTACAGAGTTTTAGAAATTTATTAATTTAGAGACGTGCTATACTTGTGTTTTCGAATCATAAAAATTACTGTATGTTTTTTTGAAATAAAACTCTTAATTAATTTCTTGTTCGATTTGATAAGTGATAGATCCCTAATCCAAAATATTTGGCTAAAGAAACCACCGTGAATTGATGATCGAATATGGGTTAATAAAGGAAAAAATGAATATTATTAATAAATTAGTATAACAATCTAAAAAAACGATAAAAATAAAAATACAAAAAAGAATTAAATGATGTCACCAGAAATCTTATAAAGTCAGAAATTTTACAGAGCTAGAAAATGAGTGGAAAAAACAACAAGTTTCTTATTATATATATATATATATATTACACAAATTTTAGAGGATTTCTTTAATTAATTGACTTATCTTCCTCGTCACATATATCAACACCTTTACTTCAATCTATATATAGTAAACTACCAATGGAATAGAATTATTTAAATTGATGTGATTTGGATTAAAGTAACTCACTAACTAACAGTTGCAACTATTTGTGTGTATATATATATATGTAGTTTATTGTGAAATATTAGTTTTTAACTGTAATTATAATTATATCTATTTGTAAAGTTAATTGGTTAATATTTTATTTTATTATGTTGTTAATAATATGTTTCTTTGTTAAACCAATGTCATTTTGTATTTAATTTAATCTAATTTAATTTAAACTCAACCATATTTTTATAATAAATAAATAAATAAATAAAAATCAGTTGCAATTTACCAAACATACTTAATTATTATAACGTTATATATATATATATCTTATATAACATTAGATAAATTTGTAGCGGGTATGTGTAAATATAACATGGCCTTGCAATCTATTGATGTCAAATTTCAACTTTGACTCAACAAACGAAATTTGTTTACGAGGAAAATTTATATTTGAATTTGTTTGAATATAACTACGGGAGTAAAGGGAGTTCCTGAATTTGTAATGATTGCAAGTATTTAATATCAGTCAATGAGAGATGCGTGCGAGTCTAATCAACTGGGGTTATGTCCCAGCTTTTTGACTAATTACTATCTTTTACATTGCATTGGGAACGCAACCACTGCCTTTTACAATAAATGTAGAAATCCCATCAGCCATATGTGATAAGACTTGCACGTAGGTTTGCAACTTACTCTCCAGAAGGCGCTTTCCAGAATCAGAAAAAAAAAAAAAACTTCACGAGCTTAGCGAGCTAAATGATAAGGGCCTGGAATTGGTTGGTGATCGCCAGGTTATTAGGTCGTTGAGTCCGATCAAGTCTTTATGTCATTGAGCACAGTAGGGCAAGTGTGGCCTACTATCAGATTCCGTTGACTTGTTTAACCTAATGACCCACAAAATGCCCCCTCAAGGTCACTGTTCCTGGGCTTTAGGGTTAGTGGCCTTGAAAGTATGCTCGTTGTTCTCTTTAGGCTTTTGCCGCCTAAAATTAGACTCTTTGATTCAAAACTATTGATCTGGTTCATCCCGCCACATCGCAGCCGCCTAATGGAATAAAATATTTTGGGAACTGTGGGTAGCAATCATTAATTTGATTAGTGCCCTCTTCACTTGCCGAGTGGCATGTGCCCACCATTTTCTCTCTCTTACAACCCCATTTGTACCATTTACCTTGCCCCCTTCTTCTCTTTACTCTAGTTCATTGTGCTTGAACTCTCCACAAAATTCTCCCAAAAAAACTCGATAATTTTTTCAAGTAACTTGTAATTCCCAGCAGACTTCCAAGCTTTGTAGGATTCCTTTTTGAATGTTTACCCTCTTTTTCTGGGAAGTTTGTGGCTTTTAGTTCTTAGGATTTTGGGTTTTTGAGGATTTTAGAAAATTTCATCTGCTTGAAAATCTGTGATTGTTACGAACGAAATTTTAACACAATAGCGGAAGCCTTTAACGATTAAAAATCGATACAAATACAGTTCAAAATATTGAGGCGCGTTCGCTGAGCACTCTGATAAATGTTCTGTGGGCTACCCACAATGAAACATCGGCCGTATACACCAAAGTCTCGATCACATACATGTATCTCCTCCATCTTGAGATGATCCGGCCACATAATTTCTTAATTTAATACCTACAGGATTGTAGAAAATGGGGGGGGGGTGAGTACAAAGTACTCAGTGAATAACCAAATATCTTAATTCACTTTTCATATAAGAAAACATATTTTCAGGAAAGCTATGTATTTCACAAAGCCTTTGGATGCCCAAAGCCATTAAATGCACAAAAGGGTCATATCACTAGTTAAACTACTACCCGTGGTGCGCACAGGATTGGCCAAGATCACACAGCAAGGCCACAAAGATTCAGATTGGCCAAGACCACACAGCAAGGCCACAAAGATTCAAATTGGCCAAGACCACACAGCAAGGCCACAAAGATTACCACATAATCAGAATGACTAAGACCACATAGCAAGGTCATGTTCCACTGAGCAATTCAGAATGGGTAGAGTTTTGACTAGCGATATAGATGCAATAAACCAATTTTTCTTTGCATAACAATGCATTAAGAATCCATGCATTTCTTATGAAAATATGATGAATAAAAGAAAGGGACTTAAGGTACCGGTTACTCACCTCAAATATCACCCAAACATTCCTTGAATAATATCAAATAGAAAAGTGCCCTTAAGCCTTGAAATTCCTCAATTAAAACTATTTTCATGCTATGATTTTTCTATATATGGAAATGAGCCTTTTTCAAATGAGAAATAGGTATTTTATTGGCTTTTGAGGGGTGTTTTCTCTGCCCTAATATGGTTGGACGAATTTTGGTGAATGGTGGTGAGTTAGGGAGTAACTTATTTGATTTATTTGGTTTTGGTCCCTTTTTATACTTGTGAGAACTTAATTGTTTTTAAATATCATTTGGAATCCACCATTTATAAAAATGACAAATGACTTAACATTTGGCAACATTAGCAAGTTTCTTAATTATAAAAATAACATGTGCCTTAAAACTTGGCACAACTAACAAGTTTGTAATTTACAATAATGACAAGTGTCTTTTTATTTTACAAAACTAACACATTTTAAATTGGAAGAATGACAAGTGTCTTAGACACTTGGCAAAAATCAACAATTATTTATAAATATGGCCAATTTAGCTATAAACTTGGCAAAACTAGCACTCTCTATTAGTTAAAAATAACATATGTCATGTACTTTGGCAAACAGTGTTAAAAATTCGCGGGGTGTCACAGTGATTGTGTGAGATAGAAAATAGAGAGAAATCTCGATCAGAGGTGGGAAAGAAGAGGAGGTCTAGGTGAATGTCGAGTGGTCTAGTGAGGAGGATAGGGCTGATTCAAGGGGTGAGGACATTCAAGTTGATTGGACGAGTGAGGAAAGTGATGGGGAAGAGGACAGTAATGAGGCAGAGGTGAGCTCCAGTGGGCAACCCCTGACAACGGTGGTACACGAGAAGGACCTATCGAAAAGGTCAAAGAGGCCGTTCTTCACACGCTGCGATAAAAATATCGCATGCCGAATCGTGTGGCCCTATCGGTTCCCTACGAAGGGGAACGGGCTCACTACCCTCTTTAGGGATATATGGCGGTGAATATAAAAACGTTTGAAGCCAAGCTTCGGGTACTGCTTCTACGAATTGTGACCAGGCTATTGAGGTACTAGGGAGTTGTCCCCACACAAATCCCTCCAACTGGGTAGAGGACCATAACTAGGGTTTTCACCCTTCTGGCAACACGCATACCCCTGCCCCGAGGACTTTAATTCATACTATATGTTGAAGTCCTCGTCTAGTGGCAAGGATTGTTTTATGTGGTGACGTGCCCTAAAGCTGGAGCTTAAGAGCTTTGGAGGAACCTAGTAAAGGGGGTCTCAGAGTCAGTCTCACACTGGAAAGAAGGCTAGTTCTGGGTAGAAGGTGAGTGAAGGACCCCGCTAATTTTAGGGGATGAGGACATGAGCGTCCAAAAGAGCTATAGGAAACCCAGTAAGTAGCTCCCAAGCTAATGTTTTAGTAGAGTTAGTAATGCTTAACTCTGTTTCCCTCCTTATCAGGTGTGGATCGATGTCAGCTACTGTCCTCAAAATTTAAGAAGGAGGTCGAGGCAGTTTTTGGGTTGAAAGATCAGGACCGTCACGTTGCTAACCTGACAAATGAAGATTTTTTAATCAGTACTGGTCTATCAGTTCCAAGAACTGAGCACATTTCCAACGACCCTAACAACTATAAGCTGTCCCTTTCTTTTTTATCCTTTTGAACAACCTCGATTTATTGTTTTTCATTGACCTGATACTTAGTATTTTCAGGAAAAAACACCTCTCCAAGGGCAAAAAACGAGCAGTTCACGAGATAGAGAAAAAGTGGGGCCAAGAGAATGAGGACCACTGAGCAGATGGCTGAGGCCATGAAAACGAAAGAGAAAAAGAAGAGCTTAGAGACGAGAAGGCCACTGGAAAGAGACCAGTGCCTACCAGGGGCATTGTTATACGAAGTGCCAATAGGTCATTCGAGACCCCACACCTCTTCACTCTTCATCCAACTCCCCAGCTCCTGTTTCAACTAGAAAGGAGCATATTGCTAAGGAGAAGAGATATTTAGATCTACTCAAAAAGGACTTCTACCTCTTTATCCACCCAACTCACCGTCCCATGCTGGAGAAGGTGCAGGCAAATAATCCCAAGGCTCTACTCGGCTTCAACTTAGCCAGAAAATCTTTTGAGACCGCACTTAAGGGGTTGCCCAGAAATCTTTCCAACACAATAAGCAATGTGGCCAGAGACTGGTCGAAGAAGTGGGAAAACTATGCCACTTTATTTTCAATAGTTGAACTCTTTCAAGCCAGTGCTGCTATGCGAGCTTGCTCAGGCGTCTTGGATTAGCATGCTATGGCTCGTGTGCATTGGATAATTGATGATAAGAATAAGCTTACCGAGGAGGCTAGCAAGGCTACGAAGGCTAAGAATGAGGCCGAGCTGGCCTTGAAGGAGAAAGAACATGACCTCGTTGTTTCTATGGACGAGGCTGCACATCTGATGGTCGAGCTCGAGGCCGTAAAGAAAAAGAACAACGAGCTGGAGACTATGTTAGCGACTCAGAGGTCTAGTCACGAGCAAGCTTTGAAGGAGTTAGAGAGCCAAGGTACATTTGACGAGCTGATCAGATACAACAAGTCAGTTATCAAGTATAAATGCTTGAAGGAGTATAAGTGGGATATTGCAGAGCTCTGTTATGAGACTGCAAAAGACATCATTAGTGAGGTTGAGAAAATGCAACCCGAGTGCGACCTAGCATTCCTCAAAGAGAAAGTCACCAAGATCAAATAGGATTGCGGCCTTGAGAGCTCAGATGAAGAGGAGGAATGCGAGGTCTCAACTTCAGCTTCGGAAAATCAGGCTTACAGCTTTTGTCCTTCTGCCCCTTGTACTTTGTAATTTATTTTTTCATGAATGAAATGGATTTTTTTGTACACTATCAGCTCGTTATTTCTTATATGTTTAAATAACTTAGCCGTAAATTGCAAATGCCTAGTTAGAAGCTCGTTCTAATCGCATTTTTGCAAATAAGAGTGTAAACGGAGTTCTTAGACAAACTGTTAGGATATAACTGGAAGCTCGTTCTAGTTTTGGCCACATACACAATGATAGAATTAGACAAAGTGTTAGGACGCTAGCTAGAAGCTAGTTCTAGTTTCCATCCTGTCAACAAAAGTCTGAGTGAAACTTTTACCCAAGTACCAGTCGGCTTTTATTCCGGGAAGAACCATTACAGATAGTGTGCTGATAGCTTATGAAATAATACATTACACGAAAAAGAAGTCTAAGGGTAAGAACGGAGACGCTGCTTTAAAGATTGACATAAGCAAAGCATATGATCGGATCAATTGGTAATTACTAAGGAAGATTATGAATAAGTTGTGGTTTGCAGTCGAATGGATTGAACTAACCATGATGTGTGTGTCTTCTGTTACATATTCGGTTATGTTAAATGGACAAGAAGTTGGCCCTATTCAACCTAAAAGGGGGTTAAGGCAAGGAGACCCATTATCACCGTACTTGTTTATCATATGCGCGGAGGGGTTGTCGGCTTTGATGCAACAAGCTCTTCCGATCTGGAAGGAAATCCATGGTTGTAAGGTTGCTAGGGGAGCTCCGAGTATAAATTATTTGTTATTTGCAGACGATAGTTTGTTTTTCTTTTGAGCCACAGAAGAGGAAAGTTCAGCCTTGAAAGGTATTCTGAATAGATATCAGGCAGCTTCGGGTCAGTCTATTAACTTCAAGAAGTCCGGAATCTTTTATAGCTCTAATGTGCACCAAAGTTTGAAGGATGCAATCTCAGATCAGCTGGGGGTTTTCTCTCTTCTTAATACCAGAAAATATCTTGACTTGCCTTCTCTTATTGGCAGAAAGAAAAAGGAAGTTTTTGGTTTTTTGAGAGAAAAAATGTGGGGCAGAATGCAAGGCTGGAGGGTGAAACTACTATCAAAGGCAGGAAGAACTGTTTTGGTGAAGTCAGTGGCTCAAGCTATACCATCATACTGTATGTCTATTTTTCTCTTACCTGCTACATTGTTTGATGAGTTGCAAAGATTAATGAACTCGTTTTGGTGGGGCTCTAAGTCGGAACAGAATAGAGGTATTAAATGGTACCGATAGGAGCGTTTATGTGTAAGAAAGGAGTTCAGTGGCATGCGTTTTAGGAATTTGCATGCATTCAACCTTGTCATCCTAGCTAAGCAGGGACGGAACCTGATGAATAATCCTAAAGCTTTAGTTAGAGATCGTTCTTCAAGCAAGGTATTTCCTAAGAGGTGATTTTCTATCTTCCAAACTGGGGTTTAGGCCCAGCTTTACTTGGAGAAGTATTTGGCAGTCCCAAGAGCTTCTTGAGAAGGGACGCCGAATGAGAGTCGGAGAGGGGCAGAATATTAAAGTATGAAAGGACCCTTGGCTTCAAAGACCACCAGATTTTAAGATTGAAACGCCAATGATCTCTGAGTTTGAAGACTTGAAAGTTACTGATTTGTTGACTCCGAGTGGGCTGCATTGGAATGATCAGATTATTTGTGATTTATTCTTAATATAGGATGTAAAGGAAATATGTAAAATTCCCACCAGCAGCTTCAATGTTCCTGATAAGTGGATATGGCACTATTCTAGGGATGGTGGATACCTTGTTAAATCAGGTTATCAAGTTGCTTTGGGGCTCATTGAGAATGGAGATATTGCTCCAATACCAGGGAGCTGGAGTAAGCTATGGAGAATGCCAGTACCGCCTAAAATGAAGTTATTCACTTAGAGAGCTTGCTGAGATTGCCTCCCAACCAGAAAAAGGCTTAGTCAAAGAGGGATGCAAGTGGAAAATCGATGCGTATTATGTGGGGAGGATGAAGAATCCATTTTACATGCACTTGTGAATTGTAAGTTTGCTAAAGACTGTTGGTGTTTGGCGGGTGTTCAGATTGGTCAGCCTAATCTTCACTCTTTTGCTAATTGGTTCTTCAATTTCTTAGAGAACAAGGATCCAAAGATAGTTGAACAAATCTGTGCTACAGCATGGGCAATTTGGCGACAGAGAAATAACAAATTGTGGACTGGAATTGCTCAATCACCACATGAAATTGTTCTTCTCGGAGCTAACTATCTTCTAGAATGGCAGCAAGCTGGGAAAGAAGTGGCTCGGACAACACATTCTGCAGAAAAGATTGTTAAATGGCAAAGACCGCCAGTTGGGTTCTTGAAATGTAATGTCGACACTGCACTTTTTGGCGAAGATGGCAACTATAGTGTTGGTATGATTTTCAGGGACGAGTTTGGGAATTTTTTTGCTTGTCTATCACAGTTGTCACTAGGGTCAGTCCAGCCAAAAAAAGTAGAGGCGGTGGCTTTATGAGAGGCAGTAAAATGGCTAAAATGTATTGGAGTCACTCGGGTGGTGTTTGAATCAGATACGAAGATTGCAGTTGACGCGGTTCATAGCGAGGAGGTAAATAACACGGAGTTTGGCTTACTCATCCACGATTGTAAAAGACTTCTAGGGGATAACTCAGCTTATGAGGTGCAATTTACTAGTCATGTTGCCAATGGAGTAGCGCACGGTTTAGCTAGAAAGTCGCATTCGCTACCGAATCCTTGTGTCATGCAGAGTCCTCCATATTGGATGCATTCTTTGCTTAGTAATGATGTAACTGATTCTTCTATTATTAATGCAAATTAATCCTTGTTTAAAAAAAAAAAAACTAGAAGCTTGTTCTAGTCATAGTTTCATGATAATAAAACAAATCTTTTTAGGCAAGTGTCAGGATGCTAGTTAGAATCTCATTCTAGCCTCGGTCACATGGCACTTGCTTTGTTGCCTGATTTGTTTCACACGAAAATTGTAACAATGTAATTTCTTATTACTAGAAATATTGAAAACTGTCAGGTCGCAATAATGTGGTTTGGGAATTTTGAGCTCACGTGGGCTGTTAATTTCACCAGCTACGACCTAATAGTTTGATACAAAAATTTAGATTCAAAAACCTTGCTACTGATAATATTTCTTTAGGTGATCTACATTCCATGGATGCATTAATTCGGTCCCTTGTGTATCTTCAAACTGGTAAAGTCCATTAGATAGAGTTTGTTTAACTCAGTAGGGGCCTTCTCAAGCCGGCTCTAAGGTCACTAAGGCTGGTTCCTTAGTTGAAAGGAACACCTTCCGAAGGACTAGGTCTTTTGCCTTGAATCTCTGTGCTCTGACCTTGGTGTTTAGAACTTAGCACATTTCTGCTTGTACACTGTATTTCTTATTTCAACTCTCTTTTTCGGCAAGAATATGGAGCTCGCCACAAGAAGTTCGTTGTTTTTCGCTTCATCAAATATATATTACCTTAGAAGTATGGACTTCCAATTCTATTAGGATCATAGCCTTAGCTCCATAGGTGAGGAAGAACGGGGTTTCGCCTGTTGTAGTTTGGCAGGTCGTTCAATAAGACCAAAGAACTGCATCCGATCTCATCAGCCCAGTTCTCTTTCAAGGCCTTCAACCGCCTCTTCAAGGTTTGCTTGATTATCTTGTTGACGGCTTCAAACTTTCTGTTGGCCTGTAGATGATGAGGGTAGAATAAAAGTTTTTATTCCCAATTCTTCGCAAAATGTCCTGAACCTGGAGTTGTCGAATTGATTGCCATTATCAGTAACTATAGCATAAGGCATTCCAAACCTGCAGATGATTGACTTCCAAATAAAGCTCATTGTTTTCTGTTCCGTAATCGTGGCTAGAGCTTCAGCCTCTACCCACTTTGTGAAGTAATCCACAGCTACAATGGCAAACTGGGTTCCACATTTTTCTTTTGGAAAAGGGCTGATGAGGTCAACATTCCATTTAGCTAAGGGCCATGGCCCTATCACTGAGGTCAGTTCTTCTAGCGGGCTTTGTCGCAAGCTCTGGCGAAGTCAATAGCATCTTTCTTGACTCTTGGCCAAAAGTACCATTGCCTCAAGATCTTATGCGCAGGGGATTGTCCACCTGAATGGTTGCCACAGACTCTAGAGTGTATTTCCTCTAATACAGCTCTTGCTTTAGTTGGAGAAAGACATCTTAGTAGCGGACTAACAAAACTCTTTTTATACAGCTTCCCATCCATTAGGGAAAATCTGTTAGCTTAGTGTTTGAGTTTTTTAGCCTCCACAGCTAGGGGGCTGTTCTCTCCCTTAAGAACTAGATTATAGGGTCCATCTAGTTGCTCGTCTAGTCAATCTCTATCGCCGCTTCACCTCATATTACTACTTGCTCACTTAGCTATAAGACGTATCTCATTGCTTACCTCTATCTCAATACTTTCCTATTCATCATCGGCCTAATTTCTATCCATATAAACTAACAGAAGAAATGCGTGGCGGATGAATATGTGACATGGCATGTAACGCCATTAAAAGACACCAAATAGAGGGAAAAAAAGTGCAAACAACCAAAAAGGCAAATCAGGATTTTTGTTTTTGACATTGCATCAAAAGCACTGTGAAAATGCAGAAGTCAAGTGCAACCTTCAATTGGCTAACAATTTTGAATTTGAAAATCAAATGGATGGAGTCCAAGAGCAAGAGTTAGCATATTTAAACAACTATGATCAAGCCATGCGTTGAAGACTCTGCTAGTAACGGACGTTGCATAGAGCTTGGGCACGCCTTATTGATGCTTCTATCTTCTATTTTGTTTCTTTATTCATTTAAGTCCTTTTACTTTGTTTTATTCTTGTCCTTCTACTTCTTGCTTGGTATCCAAGCCAGAAGAACACTATTAAACTCTTGTTTTTATCAATAGAGTTGTTGGATTTTGATTAAATAAACAAGACTTCTCTTTGAGAATTCATTATATATCATTTACTATTAGGTAATTCATTGAATTCAAAAAATTAGTAAATTGAATCAAATTAGTAAATTGAATCATCGTTCTTCACGTCGCGTCAGTTAGTCTCAGAGCATTAATTGAGATCCTTGTCGAAACAGATGGCACGGATAAGACAACAAGCTAATTCCGATTCCTAGACTGCGCATGTTTGAATGGAAAAGATATTCAAATCTGCCAGCTTATCGATTTGTTAGCACAACATTTGGCTGCAGTTGAGACTCAAAATGCTAAAATGTTATGACAGGACGCGGACGTATTGGAGATTCTTTATAAGTGTGTAGTTGACAAGCTTACGTGTGCTCTTCCGATCTGACAATTTACCAATTAATTGAGAGAATTTATACTCACTGTTATGTAAATATCGTGTTTTTAGGTGAATATCCTCAATTTGAAAGAGAATATGAAAAAAGAAGAGCAAAAGGACCAAAGGTGTAAGAAAAAGTGAAGTTTGGAGACCAAAATGAACAAAGTTGAAAAAAGGCCGTTGTAGGCTGTGGAATGAATTTCGCAGTCCACCCACTGCCTAATAAGTTTTTGTAGCCCGCGGTTAGGCCGCGGAAAGCATTCCGTGATCTACCCGCAAGTTATCCTAAAACATCCGAATAAGAATTGTTTGGGCCCTTTTGTGCAAATTTGTAAAGAAATGGGTCTTGTAACCCACGGAATTTGTTCTTCCATATAAATAGACTCATTTTCTAGGATAAAAAGGAAATTGGAAAGGGTGCTCTTGAAGCGCATATTCTACGAGAAATTCTGGGAGAACATAAATAAATTAAGAAGAAGATTGAGAGAAATGGAAGATAAAGACCAAGATTATTTATAAGGGAACAACGTCTTTTCATCTTTATTTTTCATTATTTTCTTCATTGTATTTCATTGCTAATTGGATTTCTTCTCAATTTTCCATTATGAGCTAGATTGTGTTATGCTAGGATGATTGATAAAGCTTAATTTAATTACTTAACTTCTATATGTTCTTTTCATTATCTGTTTACCCATTTTATCTGTGTTTGTTATTGAGCTTAATTTCATATGTTTGCTTGATCACCAAATATGTGATTTGAGAGGTGTATAAAAAAATTGGTCGCATGTCGAATGCGCCAAAATAATAAATACCTTATTCCACTAAACTTAAAAGAATTTGTAGAAGTAGAGAGTAAGGGGTCGAACCCACAGAAAACGTTGGATAAATCTAAGTGTCTCGTGTCAACTAGTAGGATGAGGGGTTTTGTGAAATATTGAACTAAAACTAATAAAAATAAAAGAAGAAAACAAATAATACAATAAACATTCACAAAGACAAGTAATAAAATAAACGTTAATTTTAGTTCTTGGTTCAGTTGTGTACTTCAGATAGTAATCAATGACAATATCATTCTTACTTTATTGTAAAACTATTAACTCTAGGCAATAATTAGTTCAGCTATTCGAATTTTTCCTCAAGTATATATAGTCAAAATAAACTATTCAATTAGACTTGACCATTTAGACAACCTAGAATAAGATATCTAGACTTAGAATAGCGATTGCATGATGGATTAGGAAAATAAGTTAATCTAAGCAATAAATTCGTAAGTTCAATCTATTTAACTTAGGTTGTATTATCCCTAATGATTAACAGTCATTAGTTGCTACTTGAGAGTTAGGAGAAATAACAATTAAGAATTGAATTCTCAAATCTAGCAATAGAACATTAATCATTCAATGTAGTAGTCCTAAACTAGGACAAACAATCAACATTTATAAACATGAAAAATAGAATAACACAATCAATTTCACAAAAGACTAAGAAACCACAATACTAAAATTGATTAATTAAGAATAAGAAGTGGCAACAACATCCCCTTCAACCGGATGAAGGGAAAAGCTAGCGTTCCTCCGAACTTTGTCTTTGATGTGCAGATTAAAAAATAATATCGAGTTGTGTCTAGGGTTGTGTGACTCATTCCTACAACTCGACCCCTTTATATAGAGTCTAAAAACCTAAGAGAATAAGGAAAAATAGTGTACAAAAGATAAGCATAAAAAGAGTACTATAGAAATAACGAAACAAAACTTTCATGAGCGTAGGGGGCCGGTACGGCCGCACCAGCCAGCAGTACGTCCGTACTGCTAATTCTACTAAAAATGTATTGTTCTGTGCACAACCCGTGTGGCCGCAGGAGGGTGTGGTGCGGCCACACGGACCTTCTACATTTTTTTCTTTTTTTCTCGATCCATTATGTTTTGTTAATCAACGCCTTGGTCCCCGAGCTCCAAAATCCTTGTAAATTTCCCGATTTTGAATCTTTTTAATTATTTCCTTATTCCTATAACAAATAAACAAACTCAACATAAATAAATATTTTAACACAATAAAACACACAATAAACTACTAGAATGGAGAAATTAAACAATCTAAGAGAGCACCTATCAATAATGATCTAGAGATATTGTGCATCTTAGACCACCTAACAAACACCCTAGATTCTTTTAGGAGACAGAGACATACTCCTCACCCTAGATGACTCATTGAGTTATTTTCACAAACATTTAATTCAATCAGTTGGTTTTTAATCGACATAGATATAGTAGGTTAAATCAATTGGTTAGGGCAAATTTGACACTCGAGAGAGATAATTAGCTGATTTAAGAAAATCGGGTCTAACATAGAAAATGAGTAATTTAAGTGCTTATTGAGGAATTAATTAGCCAACTGTAAAGTGGAATCAAGAGTCCCAACACCTATGTTATCCAAGTTTTAATCTCCAATTTATTCCCATTTATGTTTAAATTTTTGTTTCTTTTTAGTTTAGTTCATTTCCAAATCAACTTTTACTGTGTGTATCTTTTATAGCATTTCGATTTAAAGTAGAATAAGTAATTCAATCACAAGTAGACCAATCCTCATGGGATCGACAACCCGAACTCATAGTCCACTTTATTACTTACTTACGACCCGTGTACTTACGGTATTTTACACACCTTTGAGTTTGTAACAATTCTCACTGGTAGCCAGATGGGACGTGGCACAGTAGCTTTCCCAGCCGTACACGGTAGCATGGGTGCGGCCTCTGGTGGCAAAAAAGTCAATCTTGAACCTCTGCTTGTTGAATCAGCAGAGGAAGGAGAGACGGCGATGGCAGATAACCCTTTTGCTGCTTTGGATATAGATTATGGTTTGAGGAGGGAAGATGATTGCCATTGGGAATCTGGATGCAAAGTTGATATTCTTGACTTTCTCAGGGGCTTGGAAGCAGATGAATATTTGGACGGTTGTTGGTGGTTGAAGAAGTTTTGGATTTTAAAGAGGTGTCTGACTCTAGGCGTGTGTTGCTTGTGGTAACCCACTTTTGTGGGTGAGCGGCAACGTGGTGAAATCAATTAAAAAACACGTTCATGCCAAGGGAAGATATGGATTAATTCTTGGGCTAAGCTCATGAAATACTTGAAAGCTGCCTTTTTGCCTTTTAAATATGCCAGGTTCTTGTATAAAAAAATTGTAGAATTTGATTCAGGGCTTTCGAATGGTTGATGAATATTCAGAAGAATTTTTCCAGTTGTTTGCTCTTAGTGACATTCTTGAAACTGATGAACAATTAGTTTCACGCTCTATTGGTGGTATGAGGGTTCAATTCTAAGATATTCTCAATATGTTTACACATGCACCAGTTTCAGAAGTGCATCAAAGAGCCTAATTGATTGAAAAACAATACAATTGGCAGGCCAATGAGGTGGCCGCCATTACCGGCACGTGCGGCATTGCTCCGCTCATGGTCAGCGATCCAGCGATATCTAGTTCAAGCACAAGAAGCCAACAACACCACCGTAGCACGCCAATAACACGGCCTTGGCCGCTTCTTCTTCTCGTCCGGTAATGGATATTCAATGTTTCTCATACGGAGAATATGGACATCGTAAATCAGCCTGTCTTAATAAGGGGTGCTGAAAATGGGCTTCTTATTGATGATCATGTGCCTGATGATTATGATGGGTGGCCTATTTTTGATGTTGAAGACCCAGTTGATGTTCCAGAGGAGATTCTTGAAGAGATGTCAGTCTAGCCCTTGTCTTACAGCGTACTTATTTTGCGCTAAAAGATGATGTGGCCTTGCTCCAATGTCAAAATCTTTTTTCTTCCACATACACCATCAAGGGCAAGGTATGTCACTTTATAATTGACTTTCGTTTATGTGAGAATGTGATGTCTGATGAAATGGTTAAGAGACTTGATTTATTTATTGAAGCCCACC
The DNA here is from genome assembly GCA_963692815.1 of Nyctanthes arbor-tristis. Lineage (NCBI taxonomy): Eukaryota > Viridiplantae > Streptophyta > Magnoliopsida > Lamiales > Oleaceae > Nyctanthes > Nyctanthes arbor-tristis. The sequence goes on from CAVNYN010270267.1 coordinate 33,614, forward strand.
CCAAACCTTATCAGCTCGCTTGGTTACACAAAGGTATTACTTTGTCTATTACTCGTTGTGCTTTATTGCATATTTCAACTGGGAGAAAATATTATGATGGTGTTTGGTGTGATATTGTTCCCATGGATGCTTGTCATGTGTTATTGGGGGGTCCTTCTCAATTTGATCGGCGTGGGATACATGATGGTCGAATAACACATATAGTTTTTAATTTCATGGCAAAAAAAATGTATTGCTGCCATCTACTCCAAGAGCATCACCGCTGCCAGCGGTAAGCTCTGCCATGGGCAGAACCGCCCTTCCCCATCCGTCCAGTCAGGTCTTGTTCCTTTCTCAACGCCATTTTGAGCGTGAACTGTCATGATATGGTTTTTGTATTGGTGGGGCTTGATTTGTCAGATAGTTCTGCTTAGCTTGTACCGTTATTGTCTGAATTTTCTGATGTCTTTCCTGTTGATTTACCTATTAGTTTACCTCCATTGCGTAATATACAGGATCATATTGATTTAGTTCTAGGGGCAGCACTGCTAACCGTCTTTATTACCGGATGAGTCTCACTAAACATGAGGAATTCAGGCGTTAGATGGAGGAGCTCTTGCAGTGGGTTTTTATCAGGGAAAGTTTAAGTCCCTGGGCAGTTCCAACTCTTCTAGTGCCAAAGGAAGATGGAATGTGGCACATATACGTGGATATTAAAGCAATTAACAAGATTAACCTTCGTTATCACTTTCCTATTTAATGATTGGATGACCTACTGGATCAACTTAGTGGTGCAGTTGTTTTCTGCAAACTTGACTTGAAAAGCGACTATCATCATATTCGCATTTGATCGGGGGTAAGTGGAAGACCGTTTTCAAGACTTGTGAAGGGTTGTTTGAATGGCTTGTGATGCCATTTGGGTTAACTAATACCCCTTGTACTTTCATGTTGGTGATGAATCAAGCCCTACGACCTCTCATTGGCACTTATGTTGTCGTATATTTCGATGATATTCTTGTGTATAGTAAGTCTGTGGGTGACTAACCTTAGCATCTCCATTCTGTTTTGCTTATTCTGCGCCAGGAGAAATTTTTTACTATACTAAAAAAATGTAGCTTCATGACTGATTGAATTTTATTCTTGGGTTCGAGATCTTTGTAGATGGGATTGGAGTGGATGCTGCGAAAGTGGCGGCCATCCGTGACTATCCAGTTCCACGCGCGCTAACATGGTGCACAGTTTCTACAAGTTAGCGTCTTTTTATCACCATTTTATTCCACACTTTAGCATTGTTATGGCTCATGTTACTGATTGTATACAGGGTACAGCATTAGTTTGGACTCTAGCTGCACTGAGGCGTTTCAGACTTTAAAGAAAAATTAACTCATGTACCATTGTTGGTTCTTCTTAATTTTTTTCTTCCGTTTGAGCTTCATTGTGATGCCTCAAAAGTGGGAATTAGTGGCGTTCTGGGGCTAGTGTAGGCATCCTAGCTAGCGCTTATTATAGTGAGAAGTTGATAGGTGCTCATTCTCGGTATAATACATATGATGTGGAATTTTTTGCGATGGTTTAGGCAGTTAGACATTGGCCGCACTGTTTGTTTGATAAGGAGTTTATTTTATACATCGACCATGAAGCTTTAAAACATCTCGCTTCACTGGATTCAGTATCTACACGGTATGCTTCCTCCACAGCGTATTTGCAATAGTTTACCTTTGTCATCGAGTATAAATATATCATGAGCTAGTAACCGTGTCGCTGCTGCTTTAAGTCGCCTCATTCCTTGTTGATTGATATGCGGCTCACTGTTCCCGAGTTTGATACATTTCGTGAGATTTATGATGCTGATCTATTTTTCTCAAAGGTCTTGAAGCATATTCGAGAGGGCTCTGAAACTGAATTTGTTCTCTCCAATGGCTTTTTGTTTCGTGGGGTTCAGTTGAGCATTCCAGAGTGCAATCTGTGGCAAAAAAATTATTGTTGAACTTTATGATTCTGGCCATGTGGGATGTGATTGCACTTTGGAATTAGTTGAGTGCTCTTTCTTTTGGCTGTTCATCTAGGCGTGTTGGGTCACTATGTTGTTCGCTGTTGTGTGTGCCATATGGCTAAGGAGACAACCACTAATGCCAACCTATACCAGCCTCTGCCTATTCCTACTCAGCCATAGGTTGATATTAGTATGGATTCTTTTGGGATTGTTAGGGACTCAGAGAGGTTGTGATTCTATCTTTGTTGTTGTTGATCATTTTCCCAAAACGGTCCGTTTTATTTTCGGTAAGAATATTGCTGATGCTGTTCATACAGCTCAGTTGTTTTTCCCCGAGATATATCTGTTGCATTGGCTTCCTTCTTCTATTGTTACGAATCATCACACTCGATTTCCAAGTCACTTTCAGCGGAGCCTTTGGAGTATAATAAATACTTCTTTTAATTTTATTAGTGCTTATCATCCTTAAACATACGATTAGATAGAGGTGGTAAACCCTTTTTTGGGCAATCTATTGCATTGTTTGGTTGGTGACAATATTTGTACATGGGATCAGAAATTGAGCCACGCTGAGTTTGGACATAATATGATAGCCAGTAGAAGTACTGGTTCTCTCTTTTTCAGTCCATTCATCAGCAGACTCATCAACACTTGTACAACACTACCTTCAAATACAAGGCCGCGGCTGCCATGCATTGGCGTGATTTAGAGTTTGACGTGGGTGATTTTATGCAGGCGATTCTTACCAAGGATCGCTATCCTCCTCATGAATACAATAAGCTTTGCTCTCGGAATATTGGCACCTTGGAAGTTCTTGAAAAGATCAACCCAAATGTCTGTCACTTGAAACTTCCTAGTCATCTTTGCACGTCTGATGTCATCAATGTTATGAACCTAATTCCTTATGTGCATAACAATTCTTCAGATGATGACCGTGGTACTGATGCGAGGCAAAATCTTCTAAAACATCCGGAGGATGATGGAGTCCAAGAGCAGGAGTTAGTATATTTGGACACCTATAATCAAACTATGCGTTGAAGACTCTGCTAGCAACGGATGTTGCATAGAGCGTGACTGCACCTTATTGATGCTTCTGTCTTATTGCTTTATTCATTTAAGTCCTTTACTTTTACTTTATTTTATTATAGTCATTCTACTTCTTACTTGGTGCCCAATCCAGAAGAATACTATTTAAACTCTTATTTTCTTCCTTAGGGTTATTGGAGTTTGATTAAATAAACAAGACTTCTCTTCGAGAATTCATTATACATCATTTACTATTTGGTAATTCTTTGAATTCAATGAATTAGTAAATTGAATCATCGTTCCTCACGTGCCTGGGTCACAAATTGCCTATGAAGTGAGAAGAAAAGCAGAAGTCGGAAAACAGAGAAGAATCTTTGTTGTAAAGAAAGAAAGTAATCGACCATTGAAAAAAGGGGGGGAAAAGAAAAGAAAAGAAAAACCTTCAAAGTCTGAAAATCAATCGCTTTGTGTCATTTGTTCGTCATATTTTTCTGTCTAGATTATTATATATGAAAACCTTAAATTGTGTAATTTAAACTTTTATCCAAAGCATAATTCTCAAAATCACACTTTTTTGGGGGGTCTATTTGGTGTTAATTAACGGCGTTATATGCCACATCACGCATTCATCTGTCATATATTTTATTCTGTTGGTATATATGGACATAAATGAGGAAGATGATGGATGGGAAAAATTTGAGATAGATGAATGCGCAATAAGATACATTTTATAGTTGAGTAAGGAAGTAGTTATATGAGGTAAAGTTTGATGAGCATTGATTAAATTTACTCGTCCCAACTTGGGCCACTTTGCTAACTTAATAATTTCGACAAACTAGTAAGATAATAATTTTTGGGAAAATTAGGCCAGGTACTTTTTTCTCTCACAGCTTGTTCCTTCTCTCTCTTCCCCACCTACGTGTTTTCGTAGGTTTTCTATCTTGTTTGAATAGCCCACATATTTTCTTTTTATTTTCCTTTGACTTATTTCTTGTAACATGTTAGGATAATCTCCTTCATTTTATTGAAAAAAAAAATTCATATTATTAGTTTGTTACTTTTAGGTTAAAAAGTCACGAATATAAAAAGTCACATAGATAGAATAACATTTTCCAAATATATTTTTCAATTAAATGTTAAATATATAAATTTTTAATTAAATGTAAATTTTTCTTTTAAATTTTTTATATGTGACTTTTTATTTATGTGACTATGTTTGACTTTCTAATTAAAATGTGACTTTTTTTATCTGTAACTTTTTAATTCACTAGTTATATAAAATGTGACTTTTTAATTAAATAGTGGCATAAAATATGACTTTTTTTATATGTGACTTTTTAATTCAATAGTAATACAAAATGTGATTTTTTCTATATGTGACTTTTTAATTCAATTGTGACATGAAATGTAAATTTTTCTATACGTGATTTTTTTAATTCAATATTGACACAAAATGTGACTTTTCTATACGTGACTTTTTTTAACTAAATGCAACTTTTTTTATATGCGATTTTTTGCATGTAATTTTTTAATTAAATATAACATTTTCCATATGTAATTTTTTACGTGTTACTTTTCAATTAAATGCCTCTTAAATATATACGTTTTTAATTAAATGCAACTTTTTCTTTATAAAAATTTTTATATGTGACTTTTTCTGTATGTGACTATATTTGACTGTTTAATTAAAATGTGAGTTTTTTATCTGTAACTTTTTAATTAAATAGTGACGTAAAATATGACTTTTTAATGAAATAGCGACCTAAAATATGACATTTTCTATATGTGACTATTTAATGTAATAGTGACACAAAATATGACTTTTTAACTAAATAATAACACAAATGTGACTTTTTAACTAAATGAAAATTTTCTTTGTCAAAAAAAAGGGAAAAAAAAGGACTAAATGTAAATTTTTAATATCAAATGTGAAAAAGTCACACACATAATAAAAAAGTCACATAAATGTAAATAATTATATATAACTTTTTTACTTAAATGTGATTTACACATAATAATCTTTAGGTGACTTTTTAATTAAAAAAGTTACATGAGACGTGACTTCTTGAAACCCACTCAAAATCACGTATACAGTAAATATCAAATAATCATTATGTAACTTTTTAAAATAAAAGTTATGACACACAATTTTTGTTTAAATATAGGATTTTAATTTGCATACGACTTTTAATTGAAAAAGTTACAAAAGGCATGATTTTTTAGAATCGACTTTAAGTCACGTATGTAGTGATTATTAAGCGATTTTTTAAAATTAAAGTTATATAACACGTTATTTGTGTAAAACTAGGATTTCAGGATGTATGTGACTTTTGAAGATTTTTTATATGTGAATTTTTTATTTAAATGTGATTTTTTTTGAAAAATAATAATAAACACATTGGGCAAAAGGTCCAACTTCACAATTTCCTGGAGCCGAGCGCTAGACCGTAAATACACGCTCCCAATTATTTTCACCGTGTATTTCAAATTACAAAGTATTTGTAAGGCATTTCTCTAAAATCCCCATAATTTTTCGAAATGCCCTTATATAAATCCATGGTCCGTCAATATCATAAATTTAATTCTTTGAAATTACATAATATAATTAGGACAATTTAGTAAAATATGATTCTATTGTTTTTTGTTTTTTCTTGAAATAATATCACTGTTTTTAGAGCAAATATGTTGCTCATAGAATCATGCTTTCTGAACTTTAATTAAATAGTGCCTTGCAAAATTGGAAGAACCTAATATATATATATATATAACACTTTATGTATACTAATTACTAATAACGAACTATCCTTATAAGTGCATGAGGCTATTATCGGTTATATAAATTTTGAACTACACAATATCAATTTGAAAATTATTTAACAATGTTAACCCTTCTTTTATTTGACATTTTAGTTTACATCGTATTATTATTCTATGAAATTAATAGGTTAGTCCCAATACTATGTAAAAATTTCATATATAAATAAATAAATAATATTCGCGAGTTAAAATGATTATTTGAAATTAATAAAATGGAGGTGCAATAGGTTTGAGAGGAGTTGATGAGACGATGTAAGACTTGTACCATTTTGATGTAAAAGTTGCACCGAATTGGTGCAAAGAGTTGGAGATGCCCTATGGATGGTCGCGTATTCTTTTGCTTTGTTTTGTTTAAAATAATAATAATAATAATAATAATAATAATAATAATAATAATAACAACATTGTTCCAGAACTTTAGTTAATTGGAATTTTCATTTTTTTTTTGGTTTCTTTTGTTTTTATTACCTTTGTTGTGTTTACCACCTACATTCTCAAAAATTAAATAATTTGTTTGCGGAAATTTGAAAATTTGAGAAACGTGAGCAAAGCAAGCCAGGCAATTTGACGACAAATATTTTGTTAAAGAAGTTTTACAAAATTTTTATTAGTTTGAATTGAAAAACTGATTTTATTTTTGATATATGCTACTTTTTTTTTGACGATATTCTATTCTAATATGATTTATTTTGTCAATAATTGATTCCCGTATCGCACAGAGGTGTAAACCTAGCTAGATGATCATTCGCATCTATGTTTACAATCTCGACTTATTACCAGTGCTCTTGCGCTCTTTCATACGTCTACGCCTAAGCATATATTGTGATGTTCGTGTGAAGATTTTCTTTTGCGGCTTGGCATTCATTACATTTCACCACAAAATTTAAGGGTGGGTGGTAAGATTGATTCCTCTAATCTTCCAATAGAACCAAATTTGATGGAAAAAACTAGTGGAGTTTACTGTTAGAATCATATTAAGTAGCCGTTGGAATTATATGTGTATTATGTTATGTTTTCAAATAAGTAGCCGTTAAAAATGTTAAAAAAAAATTTAACTATTTCGATCTCTTTCTGGGCAAGCAGATGGCCAAAATCTCTGAAACTTTGAAAAGGATGGATTAATAAGTTTGACCAGTGAACTTTTGAGCTCCAAATTTTCATTTTTACTATAGAGTCAACGCTAAGAGCCCGTGTACCTATCACTTTTCTTCACTAGTACAAAACATTAGAGCTCATCATTTTTCCATCAAATCAAATGTAACTATGTAGACATGCGGGCTTTATAAATGATACTCGCGTTGGCTCCTTAGAAAATTGACGCTCAGCTATTGAATGTGCCTTTACATTATGTCGATCATGTTGCCAAGAGCATTTTTGTAAGCATAAAAGTAAAGGGCGGAGAAAGAAAAGGATCATGCTACACTTACGCCTCGTTCTCCGCTACTAATTTTTTCATTAACACAAATCATTCAAATCAATACTAACCACAATTCTCTATAAATTATTTTTTTCACATTTTCCTATAATATCTCTCAACTTTTCAATCACGCATTTCAAAAAACCAATTCCATCCAACAAAAAAGCTAAAATTTTAGCTCCGAAGTTACATAAAAAAAATTGCACAAATTTTCACACAATCAAACTTATTGGCAGGAACCTATCTTCCCATATATTACATTACTTAAAATCAAATCACAAATCCAATTACATAAATTAATAGTGTAAAATGTAATGCAAATGTTTGATGTAAAAGTGGCATTTTCCAAAAGGAAAAGTTACTTTATATCTGAAATGTTTGAATATGCAAGCATGTTATGACTGAATAGCTTTTAAGATATTTTAGCTTTTAGGTACAGGTCATAACAAATGTTTAAGGGAAAAGTGCTCTTTTTTCCTTCCAAAAAGAAAAGCACTTCCCCGCAATCTATGTCTTACCGTTAATGTAGGAGACATCAGACAAGGTAAAAGCAAAAAAGGACAGAAAAATTACCCTAAAATCCATCCCACAATGTACAACAAGTCAACAACGGTCGATCAAATTTGAGTAAAAATGATTTCTCACTCTAATCCTGCCAGAGATATGGAGAGATATCAAGCTACAAATTTGGGGCAATTTTTCAAAAATTTATTACAATATTCTAGTTGGCGAAACGAAATAACCGGCATTTCATCTCATTTAAGTATATATAATCATAATGTATACATATGTAATATATGTCCTACCAGCAGCCTTTTCTTGGAGTGCCTTCTAAGCATAATGCAGGCAGAAGGTTACACAGCATGCATATACAAAGCTTTTGACACCTATCTATGTGTATTATTTTACCCTTATATACGTTGTTGTATTTACATATGTACTAGGAAAGAAAAGAACTTGAAATCTTAATGTCACTATACAAGTGAAAGATCTTTATTATGATAAATTATAGAAGGGGCCGATGGATTATGAAAAAGGGGCTTATTGATGAGGTTCGAGTGTCTAATGACGAAGAACAGGCACTTGCATATATGGAACGATACGATTGGAGTGGTGAAGCTACTGATTCAATCTGTCTTGTTGAGCTGCCCCAAAAGTTGATGTCATGACCCGAAAACATACTCAAGCATAAGCCCACTTCTTTGGACCCGGCAATCATATCGTTCCATGTATACAAGTGTGTGTTCCTCCTCATTAGACACTCGAACCTCATCACTTAGGATGTGGGCTAGAGGTTTTAACGGATGGCTTCTCCCGCATCTTGAATATGCATCAAGAGTTCCTAATACGATTAGAGTACATGTTGGTAAGTAAATGGGGAATGATTTTAGAGTACATATTTATCAAAAGTGACAAGCAACATTTACCTCAAAATAGCAGAGGACCTTAATGCTGGCGCGCCTTTGAAGTTCTAACAATTGTTTCCCATTTGAGTTCAGCTGGTTGGGCCTTGAAAACTTGTATCTGAGGATTCGTTGCTGTACGAATATGTGAACGTGGATGTGGATTCTTTGTGGACATAGAAGGCAAGGTTCGTTTAAGCCAAGACTCTGATGGAGATATCGGTGAAGGTGGGGGGATTGGGAAGTTGGAGAGACTTAAGTGAAAGGTCTCTCGATATCCTGCTTTTGCCGGCTGCTTAGATAAACTTTCAATAGCTCCCTTATCAGCCAATTCCACATTTGCGGCAATAGTTGAATCATGGGCACTTTCTTGATCTTGTTCAGAAACCTTGGACGCCTCCTCAGTTCTGTTTTTCTCAACTGAATTGCCGACCGAAGATTTCACATTGCTGTCATTATTTCTCTGAGAATTAGGCAGTAGTTTTGCTCCATCTACAATTTCCAGCTTATCGCTATCTTTAAGAGAGCAATCAGCTAAACGGAATTTATCTGTTGTGTTAGTAATAATTTCGTACTCTTTCTCATTTGGAGCGACCTGTTCCTTTGAGCTTTGCATATTGGAAGAATAAGGGTCATCTTTTGGAGATTTAACCTCCTGTACAGTATCGACATATAGAATTTTCTCAACAACGGGAATTCTGGAATCTGATTCCTCAGAACTTTCCTTCTCAGATAAGAAATCTTTGAAGGTTTTACAGCCCTTTTTCTGTGATCCAAGGCCATTAATCCCATGATTCTTTATTTCTTTGGAAGAATCTAAGATTCCTTGTTCTTTAGGGAAGGATTCATCGGAAGAAACTGAGGCGCTATATTTCAGCTGCCTACGTAACAAAGATACATCACGATTCTGTCTTTGATGGCTATTTGAATTGAGTTCATTTCTCAGATGAGCTTGATTACTAAAGGACTTTTGTTCGGAAAAATTAGAGTTAGACTGCACCCAAAAAAGTATAGTTTATCAACAAATACTTTGAGCAAAAATTAACAAGCAATAAGCAGAAGGGTTGGGTACACGACAAAAGAGATATACGACTGTTTTACCTCGTTGTCTCTGTCTCTAAAAGAACCAGCCTTCGAAGATCTACTTTGTTTCGTATAAACAGAAGATTTTGGCGTTTTGGTCTTCATGCTTACTGCAGTTACTGGATTCACAAGGCAGAATGAGCCCTTCAAGCAAAACCTCGGTAGCAAGCCACAAACTGCGGGCAAACTTCCGTGTTGATCATAATTCTCATCATTTTCTTCTTCGTCGTCATGGATTTCTGAGTGGCACTTTGCAACATGAGATCCAAACTGTGCTGAAGGCTCGTCCATATTAACAATGTCTTTTATTAGTCTTGGTTTTTCTTGAACTACAACTTGCCTTTTTGGGGCAAATTGTGGTGTGTCTGCAGCCATAGCCTTTGCTGCAGGAAGAAACCGGTCCATCATGAAGTCTCGAGCAAATGGATCTGTAGAAAATTTTCCAGATTTTTTGAAATCTGGTTCATCCATTCCACTTAAGCCACTCGTACTACAATTCAAGAAAATTGATTCGCTGCTCGAGAATGTATCCAACGCATCTACATATGCTTCATCACTGTCCTCCGACTGAGAACACTCCTCTATCGTTTTGTTACAATTCAAGAACTTGTTTCCCATTCCATCCACATTCAGCACTTCACGAGAAACATCTTGTGCTTGGCTCTTATTGAAACTTGTATGCATATAAAATTTGTTGTAATCTTGCTGGTTAACTCTGGAAGATTTCCCAGGAGGAAGCTTTGGAACAATTGGAGGTTTATTCGAGTGTTCAGAGTATGGTACGATCTCTCCTTTTGGTCGTCCAGGACACCGCTCCCAGTGAAAAGGCACGGTTCCTGGATTCGTTATAGGACCAGAATTCAATTTGGTTTTGTAAGAAGGAAGTCGAGGGAGGACTGCATTTTCTGTTTTCCTTTTGTTATTATCCTTATCTAATGAGGCTACTGCTGGTGAGAATCTTCTCACTGATAGAATCGGCTGGTCGAAATTCAGCTGCTTCTCCTCCATCAGATTCTTCAACAACATGATGATTCAAAACTATAGATATACCATGAATTTAGTGACCCGTCAAACAAAAACAGTTGAATATTGTAAAAAAAAAAAAAAGAGCAACAAATTCCGAGGAATATCCAAACCTAAACATCTTGTAGTACACAATTTATTTAGTAAAGTTGATCCTCATTTCAAGAATAAAGCATGACACTAAGCATATAGTTTAAATGAATAAAAATAAATCACATAACGTTAAAAAGAATAAAAATCAAAACAGGAAACGCAAAGCATCCAGGAGATCGGAAGAGCACACGACATTCAAGCAATCTATCATATAAAATAAATGCAACCCACCCACAAAATTTCCATTAAGCAGGAAAATTTTTGGATCAAGTTTCTTACACAAAACACACAAACCAGCAAAAAACACTCAGATGTATAACAAAGGATTAATGGAAAACAGAGTTTGAGATTCAGAGAAATTAAGATTGTACCTGCGAAGTAGAATTAAGGATGAAGAACGTAACCTGGTTTGAAAGACTGAGAATTTAATGGCGCACCCACTATGTATGTACCTTGAATGTATATAAATATAGCAGTAGAAGACAGAGAGAAGACTGAAAAAAAGAGAAGACTAAAAGAGAGAGAGACAGCGGTTTGTACGTTGGGGCCATGGGGCTTTCTTGCACAGTGAAAGCTATAAAACCATAGGCATGGGGAAAGGTAGAAGCGCGCCATGTGTTCTTTAATATTATGAGAGTTAAATTAAATAAACTTTGGGAAAATTGCAGACAGTGCACCAAACTATACTCATTATGGTACAAGTCATATAACTTTTTCAAACTTATCTAAAAAAAAAATTTGTTAGAACTTTAAAAACTTTAAAGTTTCATATGTCTAGTACTGTTATGACATCATAAGCATTATGTGACGTATTACTAGTCGATAATATGATTTGATGAGGGGTAGTGATGTTAATTTTTAGTACTTTACGATTTATATTCATGTTATTGTTAAAATCTCTTTTCGATCTTTTCTTTTCTTAGTAAAATCCTCAAACTCTCTAACGTCAAATTGCTATACCATACCATGTATTTAATGTCAAATAACTCTAAATGCAAAGCAATTGGTGAAAGGTGAAGCAGAAGAAGCCTAAATTCTCTCTACAATTGTAAACTCTGCCAGCATATTCTATTTTCCGATATTATTATTTTATTACTTAATTGTTGACTTGTGAGTGTTGTACTGCAATACTTTGCCCAGTTGACCGTGTTGAAGTTGGACTACAACGACGTGGTTGAAATTCTGACGATCTTTACCATCAACACCAACATCCCCCCCCCACACGAACGAAAACTCTATGTCCTTCCTCTCATCATGTCTGCAGCATAACATATTCTTCATGTCCTTACGTGTTACTCCCTTCACCTTGAAATTATCGTACTGTATATTCTTTGCAAAATTAGTAAAATAATTTGAGGAATGATCTATGAACTTAAAGCCATTCATCACAAAGAATCAACATGTTATGAGCTTAAAATCAATATGCATAAACTATTCTTAAAGAATCACGATGTTATTAAACTTAAAATCAGGGGTGGATCTAGGCACGGGTCCAATTTTTTTTAAAAATTTATATAGAAAAATTAAAAAAATTATATTAGTCCTATTAAATTTGTAATTTTTTATGTTATAGCCCATGTAAATTAAATTCCTAGATTTGCTACTGCTTAAAATCAATAGAAACCTAGATGCTGAAAAATGAACACTTATTTGCACAAATTGGATAGTTTGGAGGATTCCCCATTGTAATTTGCCCCCAAAACATTTGAAATCTATCATGGAGATTATGAGAATTAACACATTAAAATAGTATAAACATTATTTTGTTTATATATATATATATAATATATATATTTGGTGACCTATTTTGGATCATCAAATCAAATATAATAAATAGAATTTTGGGGTGGGGGGGGGATTGTTAATCTTTGGGCCACCTGTTTTTCGATGGGGTGATGCATTTAATAATGGAAAAAGGTCGCACCAAAAGTCAGAGTCAAACACGTTATCATTATTCATTCAAGTGGGATCTCTAGTAATTGTAAATTTCCTTTTCTATAATGTCCTTTTTTAATTAATCAGTCATTTTATTTATTTTATTTTACTTTTTTTTTGATATATGGATCACGTTATTTTGACACACGAGAAGATAAAGAATATTGATTAAATGAGTTAAAAATTATCTTACATATTATTTTACTAACAGGATTGATAAAAAAACATTAGAAGGAATAATAAAGAAAATTTTTGCCCCATTTGTTACTGTTTTTGTCAACCTTCTAGGTCAAATAATGAAAATGATTTTTCTACTAGATGTCTGATAACATTATGCCTCCGAATACTAATGTGGTATGCCAGATACGTGTCATCTGATATGCCACATCATGATCTATAATGTAGTGTGCGACACATATCTAATATGCCACATAGACATCTGACAGCATAGTACCGTCAAACGTATGTCGTTAGATCATAACTAAGTCAAATATAATAATTATTTTGATATTGCCCATCTAAAATGCAATAATATCAGCATAAAACTTACAAGAAATTAACCGGATTATAAGAATAATAGCAAAAAGTTTATTATTCCCACCCAAAAATGTAATATTTGTATATATATTATTATCATTAGGAGAAATTTGTACACATCCACCTATATTTATTTAAATATATCATTGGCTTCATCTTCCTTCAAAGCACAATTTTTTATGGCGTGTAAATTTATGAGTATATGTATTTTGTACCCTTGTATGTACAAATAGTACCTCTCTTATTACCAGTCTGCTTATCTCTTGAAACAGTTGCAAATTCATCTGAATAGTTTTTCTAGATGGTATATCTTGACTACGAAGCTCATATTATTTTTCGAGTTTGTCCTAATACTTTTTTCTTGAAAAGAAAATTATTGAAGTAACACAACAACATAAGAGAATTATATATCTACCTACGCAGTATTATAAAATTATTTTTGATGTTATTATAAATGTCTTTCACATTAACTTGAACCAAAGTCTGAAAAGTGAGTCTCCCTCTAACCCAAATTGTCATCACGTTTCTCTCTTGAAAATTATAACAAGAAGTCTACTTGATTTGTTTTCAAGAAACTCATTCAACTTGTATATGTTGAACGTATAGTTAGCATTCTCACTAGATTCTCGAGTGAGTCGATATATATATACACATAAATATAAGATGAGTAAACTGAACTAAGCTCAAAATAAGTAATAAGAGATGAAAACAAAGAAAACGTGTACGGACAATAAAAAGTGCCCCAAATTTCCCGCAACTTTGCCATTGAATGGTTGTTTATATAATGATTCAAACATTATTTTCAACATTTCAGCATCATTTATGTCATTGTATGGTATGCTTAATTATTAGGCATATCAGGTTTAGATTTCTCTTTATTTGCCAACTCCAATAAATGAATCATTACCTTTTATTATTATTATGACATTTGGTTTGCTCATCTCCACCAATTTTGATAACATTGCCCCGTCAAGTAAATTCTTCAAAAGAGAGGTGGCAGTTGTAGTTTCGTCAAGACAAAAAGAGTCGTGTCGTTTTGATTTTGAAATTTATCATTGTCCTCATAATACATTCTTCACAAAACGTGTGATCTTACTGGTGATAAAACACCTGAAATAAATGACGCATTTACTTGATTAGTAATAACTAATTCCCACAAGATTATACTATAAATAAGATAACAGAGGCAAGGGTATTAACTCTCTCATGCCCCCGCGTCGCCCCGACACACACAAAAAGGGGAAAATGTTTGTCTTGCTTATTTATTGTTCTTCACTTCGTCTCATAAAAAAATCCAATATCCACTAAGGGCTTGTCTTTACTACAAGATTTATTATCATTACAAGTTTCCGGTGTAAACAAATTTGCTTGTTGATTGAGAATCTAAATTTGACGTCAACAATATGTTTTACGATTATGTAATTAATTTTATGTAATCATACAAAGTGTCATGCACGTTTAAATTACTTGTAATGAAAAATGTGACAAGATACATTTTGATCGCATAGGCAAGATGGTGAAATTATAGTTTTGCCACATATCCATTGGACTAGTTATAAACCATTATTAGTAGCTAAAGAGTTAATTTCATTTGCAGTCACTGTTCTTTGACTTAATTGTCAATTAGATTATTGTACTCTAATTTCATTCACTCATGTAACTAATATTTTAATTTGGTCTTATAGCAGGTTATTATATCTATTTCTTGCACATTAATCACATAAATTAATCACATGGACTGTTACATATATTTAAAAAAAAACCACTAAAGTGGCAAATATTATTAACAATAAAGAGGAGGGATCGATATGTTCACAGCTCCAAAGGAGGAGTAAAAACAATGAGGCTTTTTCTGTTTAATAACAAGTGCCTACTAGAATTTGATTTTATTGTCAAGCCTGATATATATGCCATGTTTTAACTTGATTGGCGAGAACTTCTCCTCTAAGCTCACATTTTGGAATGAGAGTATTAAAGCTCAGGAGTTGATAGAATTCTACAGCCATTCTTCTTCTTCTTCCTTCAACTGGAAAACAGGCAATACGATCCAGGAAGAAATAGTCATATTTAAACACTTGATCAGTTTCTTCATCAAAGAACTCAGTTTGTGGGCAGGAGATAAAT
Organism: Nyctanthes arbor-tristis; assembly: GCA_963692815.1. Lineage (NCBI taxonomy): Eukaryota > Viridiplantae > Streptophyta > Magnoliopsida > Lamiales > Oleaceae > Nyctanthes > Nyctanthes arbor-tristis. Next base: position 49,044 of record CAVNYN010270267.1, read on the forward strand.
GTGAAAGTGCTATAGTCTCGTGGATTGATCTAAACATCCCAAAAGGCATCTTGATATAATTTCTCTAAAAGTATGTCCGTTTTTCCGTGGCATTATGGACAACAATGTGATGGTTGAACAATAAATTTTCCAAGTGAATTTGGCTCTGCCAAGTCTAAGATCTTCCAATCCACAATCAAAGACAGTCTCAGCAAAATCCTGACAAGCTCTTCTGTTACTAAGCCTGCCATCATTCACTTCTCCCTGAGTTCTTTAGGCTGAACTTAAAATCCCCAGCAAGAAACCACGGGCCCTACACTATAGTGGCTATTTGTGTGAAATTATCCCAAATCTCCCTTCTCCTCACATAGTTCTAACTAGCATATATAGCAGAGCAAATAAAACCATTACTCTAAAGGTTATTCTGAATCAAAAGATGGATGAATTGTTCTCTTCTTCATAAAAAATATCACTGCAGATGATCGGTCTTTTCCAAGTCATCAAAATGTGTCCATTACTATTATTAATGACAGAGTCAAAGCCCAATTTTCTACCAAAATTGTCAATCCTGCACTTATCAACAAAAAGGTTCAATAATAGCAACAAGACTTAATTTGTATTCTCTGACTAAAAATTTCAGTCCCTTCTATCATTTTGTTTTGTGATGCCTCCTACATTCCATATAATTGTGTTAGTCATATTGGTTTTGATGATCTACTTCCCTGCCTGTGCTTTTGAGTAATTACAGTCTTTCTTTCAATGTTCCTCCCAATCTCCCTCATAATTTGAGTCTTTTCTGGATTGAAAGAATTTCCCCCCACCCATTGTACCGAAAATACTCTCAATTTCATTTGTGCCATCCTTTCCCCTGAGTTCATTTCTAGTACGATCTCTGTTCTCTCTATCATTGAAGCTTGCTTCCTCAATTTCATCTAGTGTTTGAAATAGTTTAGGGCTTGTTCCTTCCTTAAGAGGAAGATGAGCATGTGGTGTGTTCAGATGCATGTCACATGGTCATATAATGACACTGGTGCCATAACATATATTGCTAGATTGAGACTACTTTCAAACAAAAATGAGCTAACACCATATGTATGACACTAAATAACGTCATATGACTATGTGACGATGTTGTCATATGGTCATATAACACTATATTGTGTCATAGCATATGATGCTGGATTGAGACTACTTTCAAAAAACAATAATCTAATACCATACGTATAGCACTATATAGTGTCATATGACCATAAGGCGTACATCGGAACATGCCACAACTCTATGTGACGTGTTCCGATACACGCCACATGGTCATATGATATCATATAGTGACATAGCATACGGTGTTAGATCATGACTATTTTCAAACAAAAATGATGTAACACCATATGTATGGCACCATATAGTGTTATATGGCTATGTGACGTGTATCGAAACATCCCACATAATTGTTATTGGAAATAACGATCCATATAAGTCATTAAAACCAAGTTTGATAAGATAAGAGACATTCCTCCTGATGAGGAAGGGGTAGAATTGAGAAAGGGCATGAAAGAGGTCTTCTACCATTAATTGATGTTTGGAGACGTAGATCCTTGTCCCCCCCTATTGATTGATTCTAAGGTTTAGAATTCTGCCACCACGTCCACCATTTCCTCGAAAAGTCGATGCACGCTATAGGGTCATGTGACTGATATGGTACCACCATAGTATATGGGGCTAAATTGGGACTACTTTCAAATAAAAATAATCAAACATCATATGTATGGTACCATATAGTGTCACATGGCTATGTGGTGTATCGGAACACGCTATATAATTGTGATTGCTCATGTAGCGTGTTTCAATACATTCCACATTATCATATGACACCATGTAGAAGCATATCATGTGGTGTTAGATTGAGATTAAACTTTTAAATGGGACAATGACCAAAGTCTTGATCTAACACCATGTGTATAACTCTATGTGGTGTTAGAAGAACTAGACTTTCAAATAGGATAATGGCCCAATTCTCCTCATTGGACTCCTAGGTTGTTCTACATTTTTGTTTCTTACAGGCTTTCACCATGCTACATGATGTCTTTTAGTGCCGATCTAATACCATAAATATGGCACTATATATGATATCATATGACTATATAGCGTACCGAAATATGCAATATGGTTGTGATTTCCTATATAGTGTGCTCTGATGCACGCTATATAATCATATTTTTTAACAATATTTATTTTTAATTTGTTTCTTTTTCAAATTTTATTATTATCAATTTTTCTTAAATCTAGAGTAATTTTCACTTTTGGTCCACAACCTTTTAAAAGTATAAGGGTAAAATTATCAATTTATAGGAGTTTAACGGAAAAATTGACTAAACCTTAACGGAAGGACGAAACCCAATTATTATATCAAAAATTAGGGACCTATAAGGTGAGAAAAAAGAATTAGGGACAAGATAGTGTAAAAGTTAAAAGATTAAGCACTAATGGTGACATTAACCCTTAAAAATGTGATTAACTTTCCTTTTTAAATTGTCTCAAATATGAAACCGAGGGAGGAGTATTTAATTGCCATATCATTAATTACTAATAGTTAATGTCACATAAATATATATAATGACCCTATGTGAAATTAAATTAAAGTACAATGACTCAAATGATAGAAACTAACATATAGTGACTCGATTGACAATTGGGCCAAAGTACACTAACCGTGGATGGAATTAACCCGTTGCCAAACAGCAGAGTTGCAGACCCCCCTTTTTATGAATTCCCGCCAATCCGTTTTCTTTAATCGCTGGGCACAAAGGACAATTTAGGGTTCAAGGGGAAAGGGGCGACTCGGTGCTCTTCCGATCTCACGATTTCTGCAAGGTAATTCGTCCTTTGCTCTTCTTCAGCTCTAAACTTCGTAGGTAGATTTCGGATTTACGTACTTGACGGAGCAGCTATTCCATTTATAAGATTCCACCCAGCTTCATAGCCATTCTCTACGTTTGTTCTTTCTTGTTGCAATCTGCATCTGGATTTTTTGTCAGTACCCATCTTAAATTCTTGTTGTGGTTGTCTATGGTTTTATCTTTGCAAATGTTATCTGGAAAAAGACCATGACCAAAGTCTAATGTGGGCAATTGCCCCAATCAGAGCCCAGGTGGCTTCGCCCCTGGTGCCTTATTGGCATCAGTTTTTATCTTGTGTTCTTCATCTGTTCTTCATTACCGAACTTGGAAGTTAACTCTCAGATAAATGAGTGGCACTTTTGTTTCACATTTTGCCAGAAAATTAACTTGGTGCTCTGAGTGAATTGTTCAAAAAGGAGCAGAATTTGCACACATACTAATTACAGAATATGAAATAAATTTTTTGTAGGTTTTTTGGCTCCAACCATCATAAAAGACGTCTACCGAAATAATATTCAAGTAATTCACTTTATTTATATTCTCCAGAATTAAAGAGTGCATGTGGTGTGAGAAATATGATTTCAAATTGAACTAAGAAAATATGTAGATAAAAAACTCGGCCATTAAGTTTACAGAGCAGAAGTGAATTCAATCCATTAATTATCAACTGAATACCCAGTTTTGGCAATTGAGGTGATCCTTGGCAAGTGATCTTTGTGCCTTTCCCTTCTGCATTTTCTGTTTTAATTATGTTCTCTTTGATATCGTCACTGACCAAAGACTTCTTTTTCTTCTAAAAATTGCCTCAAATTTCAACTCTTATGTACTTTCAGAAGAATGGGCAAAGAGGAAAGCCCTCAAGTTAACAGAAGAAGTACGCGGTTGTCCTCTTCCACTACCCCAAATTCAAAAACTGCTGCTGAGGTTTCAAAACACTGTATTAGTTCACAATCCTTGACGGCAAATGACCTTGTGCTCGGTGACGAGTCCACAACTCTTGATGATTTGATTAATTCTTGTCCCTATAGACGTATGCAAATTCTTGAATTGGTAAAGCTTTTGGGCCCTCTGGATTCTCCCATGATCCCGTTATTTGTCTATGGAGGTACTTCAACGGGAAAGACAAGCACAGTACTTCATATATTCAAACACTTGAAGCGCCCTTTTATTTACAGTAGTTGCATCACCTGTTACAGTCCCAGGATATTGTTTGAATCGATATTGAACCAGGCTTTCCTTCATAGGAAGAATGAGAACAGTGGTTATTCAAGTGCAAAGCGTTGTGACAAGCCGTCTGATTTTGTAAATCTTCTACGTGAAGCATTAACTACACTTATAGACAGTCTCAATGGAAATTCAGGGAAATCAAGCTCCAAGAAGCCAGCTTCACCAGTTAACGGGAGCATGATTTACTTGATTATTGATAATTTAGACAATGTTAGAGAATGGGATAAGAATTCAAGCATGTTGCCCATTTTATTTAACTTGTACAATATTCTGAAAGTGCCAGAGGTTGGACTGATTTTTATCAGTAAAACATCACCTGATACATATCACTCAGACACAGGTTATTTCGAGCCCTTCCCTGTTTATTTTCCTGAGTATAATGAAGATGAACTGCGCCAGATATTCATGAAACGTCAGTCTAATCCCAAGTTATATTCCTCTTTTCTTGAGTGAGTACCAAGCTTTAGTATTTACTTTGATGTGCCTGAACTTGCCTTTTTCTTATGGTTAATTAAGTACTTATCTTCCTTTTTTCCCCATGTTAAACAGTGTTGTATTGAGACCTTTCTGCCGTATCACAAGGCGTGTTGATGAATTATCTACTGCCATTTCCCCATTATTTAAGAAATATTGTGAACCTCTAAATGAGACAGGCACCACTCCTAATGAAGACACCAGAAGAAAACTATTTAAACATATTCAGCCATATATCATAGAGTCACTGAAGGAGACATTTCCTGTTCATTCTCGACCTACACCTGAAGCATCTGCCATTAAGGACAAGGCCAAGAGGAAGTGCATTATCAGAAGGCATGGAGTTTGTGAATCTTTAGATGAGATGGACTTCCATATGTCTACTTGTGCAAAGTATCTGCTTATTTCTGCATTTCTCGCTTCAAGAAATCGTGCTACTCTTGATGCTTCTCTTTTTGATTCAACAGGAGGATCAGGCAGTCGGAAAACAAAGAGAAAGTAAGTGATGGGAAAACACTCTGTTTTATCTTAACTCATAGTCATGGTTACAGATAATGCTTTCCATGGTTACGACGCTCTTCCGATCTTTCCATCTTTTTGTCCAAACTTGTTTAGCATTGGCAAACATGGTATGTTTAATTAGATTTTGTTCCTGCTTCTAACTGCAATGATGCCAGAGCTCTTGTTTACCATAACCTAAAATGTGAAAGAATGTTATTTGATTCTCCAATTTTTATACTGCTCAGGAGCTCTGAAAAATCAATGGAGCAGAAGGAAAGTAAAGAACAAGAACTACTCATGAAAGGACCTGGAACTTTCCCGTTAGAAAGATTGTTGGCAATATTTCAGTGCATTGCATCTGTTGCAGAGTATTCACTCTTTGATGAAGAGTCAGAAATTGATGGAGGGCCAGCTGATAGTTGGGATGGTGGACTAATGGCAGATGTTCTCTTGCAATTATCCAGTCTATGTAGTTCTAATTACATTACGAAAGGAGGAAGCTGTCCACTGGAAGGTGGAATTCGGTATAGATCAGCAATCTCTGAGGATATGGCTTTAAAGGTAATTTTATTGTAAGCAATTATTATCCGGCCAAACAAATAATTATGCTTTTCACTTGCTCTTTCACTAATCTACTCGTGGAGTTTTGAAATTGTTGACAGGTGGCAGGAAGTCTAAAGTTTCCTTTGTCAAAGTACCTTTATAGAAGATAGCATTTTGTCCAAATAGCTGGGAACCTCTTGTTTTCTGAACTAGGTTTATAATACTTAAAAGAATGCAAAGGTCACGTTCTTTGCTGGCATTAAGGCTTTACTTCTGATGGGGTTTTCTGCAACTCCAACTAGATATTAACTCTGTGGAACCAATGTACTTAGAATTGTATTAAGATCCATATGAAGTTAAAAGTTACTTGATGACACTCTTTACCGGTGTATGCAATTGTCTTGTCATGAGCCCTTTTTGTTTCAGTTCTTGGACACACTCCCCTCTTTCCGATGGGGAGATGACCAGTTGAAATAGGCTTCAAATCCGAACACTTTTTGGTCGTTTTGAGTTTCGAACTCATTTTTGTTTTTTGTTTTTTGAAAAATGTTGTTGGCACCCCCGAAACCCCCCAAAAAATGCACAACTACTTGTACACACGTGTTATATAATAAACTATTGATCAAGAAGTGGTGTGATGGGTAGGTTATTGAAATCCTGGCCAAGTGAATTATTATGTATATTTAACTAATCATACTTTTTTTTTTTTGAAGAAAATATATTAACTTTCATTAATAATTAGATCATCTAATACATCAAGAAGAAGTTGTCTATTATGCCACTCGGGTGCCAAATTCATGATACAAGGATTGGGGAAAACTCTAGCACGCTTTGCCACTTCATGCGCTACTGTATTCGATTGTCGAAATGCAAATGTGATAGTGTAGTTATCATACTCTTGGAGAGCTCTTCTAATATCTTCAATAATTAGGCCAAACTCTATAGCATCGTCTTCATATTTATGGATTGCATCCACTACTACCTTTGCGTCTAACTCAAATATCACAGCTTGAAGCCTCATAGATTGCAACCACAAGATAGCCTCTCGAGCTCCAATGGCTTCTGCTTCTTTGATAGAACATAACCCCTCAAAAACTCGCGTACGGTTGCCAAGAAATCCTCCATTCTCATCCCGCAACACCATACCAGTCCCTATGCACTGATCGTCTTCAAAGATAGCTGTATCGACATTGCATTTCACAGTTCCAGTACACGGTTTTTGCCATCTTATCTCCCTCGGCCTTTGCTGAAATTGTGAATTCCTTCTCATCTTCACCTCCTATTCCTTCAAGTAGCTAAGGCCATGATTATATAGCATTATTAGTTGAAAGATTATAATATATACTCCCTCCGTCCCAAAAATATAGTCCAGTTGTTATATCGGGTTTGTATATAATTTTTCCTTTCCATATTTCCCCTGGTTAATTAACTATTTAAAATACCTAGATACCAAATTTCAAAAGGAAAATGAGTTAATCAATTTTTTGGCATAATATTCAAGATGTTCACAGAATTTTAATGGACACAATTTGAATAGTTGTATTCATCTCATTATAGTTGTTAATTATACTTAAGGGTTAAAATGTAAAAATACACATAAAATTAAATGTTTGAACCACAGTACGTATCAATTCTTAATTCGTGTGAAAATACCTACCATCCTATTTTTGTGGGACGAATAGAGTATTAAGATTAAGAAATAACTAGTTACGGTAACTAATAAATGTCTTGTAAGATCAAAGCTACATTTTGAACTCCGAATTGAGGCATACAAAAAAACTTCTAAAAAACATAAAACTTAAGAAAAATCCCTTTTTCATATATATTAAAAAAAAATCACTTGGTAAGAGTACAATCTTTGTGCCTATTTCTGAATATAATCGAGGCACGTCAGCTAAATATATGAAATCTTATAAGGGAGGGAGAGAGAAAAATAAAAGATCTGGGTGGGGGTGGTTTTTTCTTTTCTTTTCTTTTTTTTTTTTTTGGGGTGGGGTGGGGTTGGTGGTTTTGGGGGTTGCGGGGGTTGCTGAATGGATGACTAACGGCCAAATCTCACAACCACATATGTATATGGCCCAAAAAGTGACACACTCCCTCTTTAAAAGATCAAAAGTTCATAACATCCCTGGGTTCCTAATCTGGGGATTGTAGGGATCTCTTGGAAAAACTTGAAGTTAGAACAAATTTACCGGTAGGGTTACCTTGAAAACTAGGAAAAACTCCCATGATTTCCGCTACGTAAAATAATTGGACCCTCCCCATTTTATGAATATGAAGATGAAAATGGTTTTGGCTCCATCAATGTTCACTGTAAGATCGATTAAGCCCCACCACTTGTTTCTGCATGCTACAACAGTCTTTGTGATCAGCACTACTTGTAAACATTTAATGGTTTTCAAATCTAATATCAAATGTGCTGTTAGAACCAGATTAGATCTAAAACTAAGAACTATAGAGAATTCAGTTTTGATTTCTTTATTTTTTTTAAAGAGGTTTTGATTAGGGTGTTAGTTTTGTAAAAAATTGAAAGATTTTTTTTTTTTTTTGCAAACTCAAAAAAAAAAAAATTGAAAGATTTATAGATTCCTTTTCTTTTTTATTTTTCAATTTTTTGATTAGATTCGGGTTTTGGCTTTTGTGAGATTTTGTAGTTGGTTGAAAAATGTCATAGAATTAAGTATATTACAAAATGTTAAAAGTATAATAAAATTTTAGAAGTATAAGAAAAAATCAAAAGAATAAGTTTTTCTTTACCAGAATTAAAAAATTAAGTTGCAGTACTCAAAATTTGAAATGCATCATAAAAATCTTAAAAATTTCAATCTACTTTTTCGAAACTATAAGTATATATGAAAGAATTAAAAAAACATAGAAAAAAAGTTTTGATTTGTGAGGAAAAAATTGTAGGGGTAAGCTAAGAACTACAACTAACTGGAATATTATTATTATTATTATTTTTTTTTTTTTTTGAACAAGGAAACTCAAATTTCAGTAGCTCTTTGAGTGGAAGATACATCTTTGGTTAAGCTTTCAACAAGCCAAATAGGAGCATGATTGGAAATACAGGGGGTATAGAAATCAAATGCATTTCTAGCTAACATATGTGCCACCTGATTTGCTTGCCCCCCTAGCAAATTTCACTTGGAAACGATTGGCCTCGGTCACGAAAGTATTGCAATCTTGGATGATCATCCCAAATTCTGAGTTGTCTATCTCAGTGCCATTAAAAGAGTCCACGACCCCTTTTGTATCAAGTTCGATAGTCACCCCGGTCATTCCCATCTCCTTGAGCGATCCTATAGCAATTTGTAAGGCCATAGCTTTAGCTTCTTTTGAGGAGAACAGTCCATCCATTGTTTCCATACGGCTTGTGATAAAGTCCCCCTTGTCATCCCAATCCCGAAGCCCGTTCTTCTCATGTCGTTGAAAGAGGCTGCATCGACATTGAGATCGGAAGATACCCAGCTGGTGGAGCTTGCCATAAATTCAGCCTTTCATCACTAATCGGCCCGGCCTCGAACCTCCTGTTGGCCTCCGATAGCACTGTCAACCCCTTAATCACAGTCGCCTTTGGATGCAAGGCTTGTCCTCTCCATAATCTAGTATATGGGAAAGAGATACAAAACATCTGGTGTGGTATTGCCACATTGACGTGACATTATGTGGCAGCATCATGCCATCACTATAAGATGGAAATTGATAGTGTGACACAACTACATCACCATCCAAGCTAATTTAGCACCTATGTCGGCAGTGCCATGTTAGTTGGGGGATTCATATATGTCCTCTATGCTTGAGGGAAACAATATTATCTGTGAATTTATTAAAATTATTTATTTCTAACAGACAAACAGAATTAAATTTCTAATTTAACTTTCTATTTTGGGTCAAGTTGTATTATAGTGGTTGGATGCTCGAACTTTTGAATAGGAATTCGAGTTTAAATAACACCATCTCTCTTTTAATTTCCCTCCCTTCCCCTACTTCCCATTGTTTTTTTTTTTAAATATAGATTTTTAGTAAAAGATTTCAAATATAAGTGCATGCGCGCGCAAACACACACAGATATATATATATATATATATATAGCCAATTACATGTAGGATGGTGCTAAAATATACTTTCTGTACTCTCTACATACATATTAAAAAGTCCTCATCATTCATAGTAATTAGTATTACATTAATTCTAATCTAGAATCACTCGATGACTCCATAATAGAGACATCCTACTCACATGAGACACGAGCCCACATGTGAACCTACATCCGAATTCATAAAATTACACGAGGTTACATTGCAAAATATGCCGGTGGTGGTGACTCTATTATTGAGTCACCCGCTTTCTGTAGATCAAATTTTGTAAGTCACATTACTTGGTATACATTTAAAAGACCATTATCTCTATATATAAGAATGCGCATAATCTTATTCTCTTTTGTGTAACGTCAATTTTAAATTAATAATGATCACATGAACCTTATGTTTTGATGTATTTCTTTTCTTTACCGTTATACATGCAATTTTTCTATAGATTCAATGTAGGTTCCATTACAGAGCTTGTGTGCTTATCATTTTTCTCCACTTGTACAAAACATTTGAGCCTATATCTTTTCCTTTAAATAAAGTATTGTCATGTAAGCAAGCAAACTCTGTAAACAAAACCCACGTTGACTTCATAAAAAATAGGATTATCCATGTGATAATTTCCAAATTTTGAACAAGTCAAATTTTTTACATCATAATTATTGTAGAGCCCTACACTTCCAACAAATTATTTCACTATACTCCACAAAATTTCTAAACCATTCAAATTGAGTCCATTAGCAAGAGGGAATTTAAAGCACATTACCTTGCTTCTCTAGTCTGGTAATTTGGAATTTCTGAACTGTAAGACAAGGGCACTCAATCTTGATTCTTAAGAGGCGAGTGGCGACAAAATACTGTTTACATCTGTACTATTATACTAGCATTATTGCCTCAAGTTTCATTATCACCATAGTTTTTTAACATATAAACAGTGAAGGTTTTTGAGTTCAACATATGGGTACACCATTTTATATCATTAATAAAGACTTGTACGAATTCATTCTAAGAGATAAGGTGGTCCATTTAGACCTAGTTTTAGCATATTTCAAGGTATATGCTAATAAAACGAATTTGCTTGCATGCTTTTTAAAATGGGTTAATCTTTCTTTGCCTAAACTTTTTGATTTGTTTTATGCCTTTTAATTCAAGAATAATAACTTTATTAAATGAGCTCAAATAGTTGTTGAACAAAGTGAGAAAAGATACTCTTTAAAAATAAAAACTACTTTATGTACATTTTACTTTCAAAATCATAATATACTATGTCCATTCATATATCCTTTTATTTGGATTTTTGGTTGAAAAGATTTGCCAAGTGTGCTTTATGCTGAACAGCTCTTTAATAAATTTTGAGATAAAGTAATTTAACATAATAATGAGATGGGCATATTTTGAAAGAGTCCGGGAATTAGATATTTTTAGAAATCATATAAACACCAATGCTTTGTGTTTTAGTTTTGATTTTTTTTTAATCAAAGTATTTTATTATTCAATTTTTAGTTTTATATTTATTTTTTTTTTGTGTTTGCATGTTTCAAGTGTTTGTTTCAAGATTATATTGAAAAAGAAGCAGAGATTTATATGTAATTTAAGTCCCAAAAAAAAAAATTGATCAACATTTCCCGTTTTCAATATTTTCAATTTTTACATTGAAAAAAACATACTACATTTTTTCTTTTTTGTCTTTGAGTTTCTTTACAAAATTTTCTCTTTGTCTTAGAATGTGCCCTTTTTGTGAATGTAAAAAAAAAAAAAAAATCTCATCAATATTGTAAAGAGTAAGACAATAAAGACAATATTGTCTTGATATAAATTATTACTAGCAAGGTAGAAGTATTGGTATTTGACTAGCTAGATTTATGTGATTGAATTGCCCTTGCACTTTCTATGGCCTCATTGCCACAAAAGATTAGCAAAACATGGTGTTATTGCAATTGGATTGCATCTTCCTTCATTGTTTCTGTTGATGCAGCCAAAATGCATTAAAATCTATAATTTTGCCTCTTCAACGATTTTGAAGCCTCTCAACTCAAAAAAGTGAAATTTGACTTTTCATTTTCTTCTAAGGACATAATTTTTCTTCCACAACTTCTTCCATTTCGTACTTATTATGGTACTTTCCGGGTTTGTTCGTCTTAACAAACTTTAGTCGTGCAATATCGATCACAAAATGGTGAACTTTGGCATCATATGTAAAAGATTATAAGGTCACAAGCATGCTTAATACATACACACTTGCGAAGCTATAGAGGGACCAAAGAAGATAGTGTCCCTTCCGTTTTTGTCCCCCACAAAAGCATAAGAAGAAAACTGACAGTTATTTTCTGAAAGTATAAAACATAATATGTATTATAACAGTACAAATATGTATAGATTTACATTCGAATGAAGCACAATGTAAAGAAATATAAATATACAAACCAATATAAAACTCACACATCTCCGGGTTGGTGAGATTTAAACTTGAGACTTTAAAGATCTGCCATAAAAAATAAAAAAAAAAAAGAAAAGAAAAGAAAAGAAAAAAAATCTAATTTAGATGTATATTAGTTTCCCCTTCTATAGTAATATGCTAGCACACAAAAAACGAACTTAAATTAAATTGAGTAGTTGACTATAAAAAAAAGAAAAGAAAATTAGAGAAGTATGAGTATTCAAATTTAATACTTATATGTGAGTGTGTTGTGTGTATATATATATATATATATTGAAAGTAATAATACTTTTAGATTTTGGTATTGCCACAATGATTTTGTTGTTAAAAATTATGATACAAGTTTGTCTAGTAATTTTATTGAGATTATTCAAATATGTTTTGACTTTTGAGTACATTATTAAACATAATAGTAATAATATATTTTGATTGAACATATAGGATTGTTCACTTAGACACATAAAATGTATGAATATAATCGAATAATTATAAAAAAAATAAGAAATGAACAAGATAGCAATGAAAAGTAAATTAAGTTAGGCACTAAAAACACTGTTTTATTTTATTCCAAAGAAGATAGTGTCCCCTCACCGTTTTTATTTTTTAAATTGATTTTACGTATATAACTTTAAAAAAAAAAACAGTATTCAAATGTGCACACACAATTAAATACATTCAAGTCAAAATTTACGCCCTAGTTCACTCCAACGGGCAAGAATCACTAGAAAGGCATTAGAGAATAAAACACAAAATTTTGATCTCGTTGATTCCCCATATAGTTACTAGATACTCATGGAGATAGAAATTTGTGATTTTTCGTTCTCATGTTTTCTAACTACATCGCAAATCCCACCACATCATGACATTATTGCATATAAGCAACAAGTCGCCCAATTTGACAACTGAAAACTCGCAAACCCTTGTCAACAATATTGACGATTTGCTACAACACCTTGGTACATAACCTTTACAACTTGTTACGTCCAAGTCTCTAATCTTTGATTTTTAGCAAGGTCTAAAATCCTTTAAAAATCAGCAACTTACGGTCATTTTATCGGAAACTTACCATAATTATTAAGGGTTTGGTTTAACAATATTTATTTATTATAAAGATTACTAGTTTTTCACCCATATAATACACGGAAAGAATAATTCAAAATAATCTAACTTATTAGAATTTGAAAAATTACATGCTCACACATGTAAAAAAGGTGAAAAACTTAATATCATACTATAGTATCGTACATTTTTTCAAGCAATAGTTATATTTGATTTTAATCTTTTCATATGATATAAATAATAATAAATTCATAAAAACAATCAACTATTAACTTTGTTTGTGTGTGTCAAGACGCATGTGGTATAATGTGTCTTAGACAATTATCAAACACTTAAATAAAGAGGAGAAAACTTATGAATAATCCTTTCGAAATTAGGAAGGGATTTATCTTGATTGCTGAATTTTTATGGGAATGAAAGAAAAATTTTAAAAAATGATAGTATAAGATAACTCGAAGATAGAATCATGAAAATAAGATAGAATTATGAAGATAAGATAAGATAACTCGAAAATTTTGAAGATAAACAGAGTAAAAATTTAAAAAAAAATCAGATATAGGCATTTACCGCACTGATTATCGTATTTGGAAACAAAATGACCAAATTATCCCTACTTCTAGGAAAAGTGGCAAAAAACTATGATAAATTGCACTATAGGTTTTTTTCATTTAATTAATGTATAGATTATGAACTTCAAAACTTGATTTGCTAAACTTTTAAAACGCTTAGGGCCTTATCCACTATAAAAACTAATCTTGAATTAACGAAATTACCTTTCATAGAACGCGATGCCCTAAGTTGCTAATTCTTAAAAGGTTTAGAATCCGAACTATTGGAAATCAAAAGTTAAGAATCATAGAGTAAAAAATTGTATAAGGACCTCAGTTGTTATTTACCCGATATATTTTACTTTTGAAAGTCAATAATTTTGTCGCACCTTCGAAATTGATAATTGATAATTATTTCCATGATTAAAGCAAATTGCACATCAAAATCGAGGAATTTGATAACCAAAGGGTTAAATGAGACAATTACTCCTCAATTTTTGGAACCAAATCCTCTCGCCAATTTCGCATCTCGCTGTTGTTTGATCCCTCAGCATATTCCTTGAATAAATTAAGTACTTGTTTGGATTAATTAAGTCATTTATTTAATAAGTGAATGTGTAGCTTCTTGAAATAACGAGCATGTCCATTGTTCCAAATAATGTTATTACTTACTTTTGACAATTAAGTTCATCTATCTACTAATTATGAATTGACACGTGGTCGAAATCCTTGAAATGTAAAACTTGCCATCGTTTGTCGACCTGTGATTGACAGTTCATTTAACTAATTACAAACAAATAGCAAGTCTAAATATGGGAACGTTGATTTCATTACTCGTCTTTTCATAAGTATGCAACCTTTGATAGCATTGTAATTGTAATTCTACTTCTATTCACCAGTTGTAACTCAAAAAAGAATAAATAATTGTCTATTTATTTCAAAAACTTCTACTGTTGTATTTTTCTCCAAACTGCTATTATTCTCTCTTTTGAAGCTTACTGTTAGTACTATAAAACAACACATCACCACACTCCCTTTAAATCACATAAGTGGGTGGCTAATATCATAATGCATCATCATCTCTGATGTCAGGGACTTGAATATTTTCCGGCTAAAAATACTTAAAAGAAGAAAGTTCTAGAAACTTATAAGTAGTTATGAGCGTCGCCAAACATGAAATGCACATTTATTTGTTTATTTGTCTTTGCGAAAAGCATAAGTCAAAATAGTGACAACTGAACTTTCAAGAGAAGGTCTCTTTAAAACCTCAACCAGATACAGAACGGCACCTGTCCCAGTCTGCCATCTCTATTCTGTACCGTGATTTTTGAGGAGCTTTGTCGTTCGGGATTCATCTTGTTGCATGCAAATCTTGGGAGAGTTTTAAGTTTTAACCGTCTCTTGTAGACTTATATATATTATTAACTATATAAGTCACACTCAAAACCTTTTCCATCACAAAAACTGGAACCCTTTTCACCCTACTAAATGGTTCACGCTGTCGCAATCTGTTCAATCCGTGAGTTTGGTTGAATCCGGAGACTCTAAATTCTCGTGGGCTTTTTTTCTTTTTCTTAATCTGTTGTTTCTTTTCTTGAATTAAGGGTAGGAGAAAGATTGAAAAAAGGGTTAAAAAAGTTAACTTTTTTTGGTAGTTTGGTGGCAATATATAGTGTGAAGGAGAGAACGGCAAAGATGAGTAAGAACGTGGAGAAAATGGCATCAATTGATGCACAATTGAGGCTATTGGCACCTGGGAAAGTTTCTGAGGATGATAAATTGGTGGAATATGACGCTTTGTTATTGGATCGTTTTCTTGATATTCTTCAGGACTTGCATGGAGAGGAAATCAGAGAGACGGTACTAAGTTTTGATTATTGTTAATATCTTCTCTTATTGTTTATATTTTCCTTTTGGTTTTTTTTTTTTTTTTTTGGTGGTAATGAGTGGGAAGACTGTTGATGTATTGCTTCTGTTTGATTGGGAAGATGGATAATTCGTTGGATTCAGTTCAATGTGCTGATTTTTCCATTTTTCTTTTCATTTCATTTTATCTTTTCAATTAGCATCGAAGCAAGAAGTAAGCTTAACCACTGAACAGTTTTTGAAATGAATTTTAATTAATTAATTCTTTTACCGTACGTAGTAAATGTTGCTTGTGAGATTGGGCCTGATTTGTTTTCGGTTTGATTTAACTCCAAAATTGTTACAGACTTTCTAAAATTCCAAATAAATTGTTACACATGGTTTCTTCAGCATATCATGTTTAAATAACTGAACCTTGAAAGTGTCCACTGGTCATACTTAAGATATTCTCAAAATTTTGCTGACGTCAAAGAATGTTCTTCTGTTGGAAATTTAATTGGTCTCAGTTGGAGTTTTTGATGATTTTGTGAAACTTATTTCATGATTTTGATTGTGGGACAAGGTTCAAGAGTGCTACGAGCTCTCTGCAGAGTATGAAGGGTCGCGCGATCCAAAGAAACTGGAGGAGCTTGGGAAAGTCCTTACAAGTTTGGATGCTGGAGATTCTATTGTGGTTGCAAAATCTTTCTCCAACATGCTTAGTTTGGGCAACTTAGCTGAAGAGGTTCAGATAGCATCCAGACGTAGAAGTAAGCTAAAAAAGCGTGATTTTTCTGATGAGGCCTCAGCAACAACTGAATCAGACATTGAAGAGACTCTAAAGAGGCTTGTAGGACAACTGAAAAAGTCCCCTGAAGAAGTTTTTGATGCATTGAAGAATCAGACGGTAGATCTAGTATTTACAGCACATCCTACTCAGTCCATTCGTAGATCTTTGCTTCAAAAACATGCCAGGTTTGTCACTAATTTTAGTCTGTAAAGTAGCTTTTGTTACAAGGCATCGAGAGGCAGCTGTTCCTTATGTTTTCCATTGCACTTTTCTAGGATCCGGAACTGTCTGACTCAGTTAAATGCCAAAGAGATCGGACTCCTGATGATAAGCAGGAGCTTGATGAAGCGTTACAAAGAGAGGTATAATATTTATCTGTTGGAGTTGCCACTGCATGTGTAACATCTACACCTCCTTTCTGCTTCTCTGTTTTGGTCCAAGTCAGAAATCAAATTATTCTGTGTGATTCCGGAGTAATTTTCCGCTATGCATATGAATTATTTTGGTAACCTATAATAATACCTCCTGTTGTATCCATGTCGGTTTTCATGTAGTAAAAAACAGAAAAAATTGACCTTTTGTACCCCTGCATCCCCCCTCCCCCCCCCCCCCAATAATGTATATCTTCTGTGCAATGCATGTGATTGACAAAGAGATTTTGTAGCTTTGCCATTTGTTTTATTACTGGGAAAAGTTTTTTAACTAGAAAGGTGGAATTTTGGGAAGGGCATTGGGGAGGCTGTGTCTGAAAAGATTAGGAAATTGGTCCCTACAGCCGCGTCGAGCATTAAAAAGACCGATTCAACAACATGACTCCTTAAATAGTTCAATCTCGTGACTGACCCATGTTTGCTCCTCTTGATTTCAGACAAATATGCCGCCCCAACCCCTATTCGATGTGATTCTTTTCTTGGGACCATCTTTAAGAACCCCCTTATTATCAACATCAATATTGCCATATCCTGACCTATCAGTTGCAATTATGTACCCGTGTCGGCTACCCTTACTGCCGTGAGAACGGGTATCTGCACGTTCGTCACGGAAAGGTACAGAGTCAAAGTTTAAAAGTCAAACTATTGTTAAAAGATCGGAAGAGCGTCGTATTTGATTACAAGTGTGAAATGTTTCTTTAAATGTTTGAATTTCATAGGAAGTTATATAACGTGTTTGACTGAGGGTGAAATTTACATATGAATGACTTTATTTTTAAAAAAAAGAAAAAGAAAAAAACAAAACCTATATCCCCATGCTCTTATAATAACTTTTGGATTAGGGCATTTTCATAGGTAAATGAAATTTCTCTTACTATTACAAGTTTCTAATACGTGGTTTCTTTCTTAATCATGTATGGTATCATATATATACGTATTAAGCACATCAACTGTATCATCAAATTTATTTTTATATAAGTTTTGCATATATAACTTTCACAATGTCAAATTCATAAAGAAGATACATTAATTGAAAATAGAATTCACAATCCTAGGTCGCCGACATGTTCTTTTATTGGTTTTACATTAGAAAAAACATGTCACAACGGTCTTTTATAGTATTATTCGGACAATGGTTCCATAATTCACGGATGAATTCTCTTCCGACGTACCCACACATGTGTATGGTATGTATAATAATGGAGAAATCCTCAAATCAAAAGTCGAACATCTATCAAACAGCTGGTTAATTGGTCCACAATCAAGAAAAACAACTAGGCTGTGACAGAATTTTTGTTAGTGAAAGTTATATACGACATTACCTTGTTGGAATGGCATCTAAATTTCAGCTTTGAGAACCTCAAAAAGTAAATAACTAAATAATAATAAATAAATGAAAATAATTACTCTTAAGCGTGCGATTGTACCCACATCTCAACCTTGAGCACATACACTCTCAATATACCAGAGATCTATGCCTTCACGACTCAGAAACACGGTCCATGTACCTTTATAAATAGATTTCAATTCATACCCCTCCCTGAAATTATTTCAGTTGTATAAAAAAATATTATTATCTAATTTACAATATTATTATATTATAGTTATAGCATATCAGTTGCCGCCTTTTTAAAATTTTCTGTAAATCCAAAACTCTTCAATATTAACCCGTTCAAGTATAATAATATATTTATATATATACAATCGAAAATATATCAAAATTTTAAATTTATGTTACTATAAACTCTATGTCTCGTAGATTTGTAGTGACGTAGGACCAGCTAGAGATTTTGATAATCGAGGGTGATAGAGACAATACTTCTTTTTTTTTTTTTAATTGCATCACTTAATTGACGATCATGATGCCATATTTAGAATTTTATTATTGAAAAATAATAGGAAGTGATATATGCCCATCAAAACTTCATCATCAATTTTTGGACCAGTTGAAGAACTAGAGCATCTCCAACCACACTATGTGAATTTTTATAGCTGTGGCAAATACAACAGAAATAGAAGAGAAAATATCTCTAATGAAAATGACTTTGAATAAGTGATACAGTAGTTAAATATTCATATTCCAGACAGAAGGTCCAGTTAAAACCACATCTACCCTCATCTATCTCCCACTTGTACAAAAAAATATCTCAAATGAAAGATGTGCACTCGGATTAAGTAATGTGCCACGCACACATCAATTATTAGTTTAAAAGGAAAAAGATGAGAGAAATAATGTAAATAAAAAAATGTCTAGAAGATTGTTTAGATGTAGACCAATAGCGTAGATAAGGGGTAATTTAGCCATGTGTAACATACAGTTCACTCTTCCGCCCCACCTCTTCAATAGCGTCTGGCTCCGCCATTGATGTAGACGATGTGCTAAACAACCTATATATATATATATCACATGATGATGACAACACAGTTCTCACAATCCATGTGCAATTTGAGGTGCTCTTGAGCCAAAACAAAAATAATTATTAATATTGTTAACTTGTGCGCATTTCACGTGTGGACTAAGGTTTAAAATACAAAATGATGATCAATAAGACGAAATTTCCTATTTTGTCTAACTTTTTCTATTGCGTTTTTTGGTCTCTCTTTCTTTTCACTTCACCTTTTGAACTTGGTAGATTATTACACGAACCAAAATCAAATCTTACTTTGATAAAAAAATATTTCTCTTTTTGCAATGTGCAAGTTTTTCATTCTCTTATTATTCACCTTTTTTTTGTCTTGCACGTTGTTTTTCCTTTTTTGCCGTCTTCTATTTTAGAAAGTATGTTAAATTCAATGAACCTAACATGATTACATCAATGTACACAATAGTGTGCAAATTAATGAGGATATAATCTATGCAATAAAGGGCACGCATCTATGTGTGCATATGATAGTGTATGCACATATAAAACTCTACATAGTATAGTAATTCAAACATAATGTACTAAGTATAAGACCTCAAATATTATATCTGTTAGACTTCCTTTTTTCTAAGAGTCAAAATCTACATTTGAAATTATGCGATTAAATCATAGGTCATTGTTACAAGGACTATACATTACAAAGTAAAGAGATGAATATAATTTGCAAATATAAATGCTCATAATCTCTTTAACAAGAGTCAAAAAAGTTGCAATATTTTGCCTAACTAAAGTTTGATAGAACTAGAAAATGGCTCTTTGAAAATTAATCTTGGGAGTAGGTGGCTGTAGCTGTAGCCATGTGTCCTAATGTATTTGGCTTGATGGATGTAAAATAGATAAAACAAATTAAAGTTAATTTGGGGGGGTTTTTGTCAAGAAATAATGGATTTCCACTAAAAATTGACTTCATTGGCGCCAACTAAAAATCATGAGAGCTAGATGTTTGATTGCACTTCTTATAATTAAGTCATAATAATAGGTAACTAGCATTCATGATAATTGTCTAATAATATAATCCCTAAAGTAAACAAGTTATTTTAACCGTTTATGATGAATTGGGTACATTACACTTAGAGACGAGCAACATTTAGAAATAAAAGAAACAAATGAGATTAATGCCGGAGAATGCTCAAGTTATATTTAGATTGGTCAAAAATCATTGTTTTTAATTATCCACAATACTGATCACTAATTACTAGCTTATTTTGTCGTTACTGTTTAGATTTAGTATTGAATACTATATATGCCACGATATATTATTCGAGTGAAGAAGTGAATTTCAATATAAATGTGAGAGGGGACTAGTAATCACTCTCAATGGATAAAATATAAAGATAAAGAAAATAATTGTGGGGAAAAAAAGGATACTTTCCCGTGGGAGAAGAGGGTGACAAAATGACAAAGATTTTTTTTTTGTTAGAGTATCTCCAATGCTCAAGTCTTATGTGAAGGTCAAGAATGGAAAGAGAAGACAAAAATAATTGGTATACTCATATGTTTCCTATTTTCTTTTAACTTTCATTTTCTTTTAATTACTTTTTACTCATTTACACATATTTTTCTTCACTTTTCTTTCCTTGTGTCACATGTAAGGTCTAAAAACACACATTCATTTTTACCTTCTCTATTATTATTTTATCATTATTTTTAAATCTCTATCTATCTATTGTCTCTTTTTCACTTTTCTCTCTCTTTTTTCCTACATCTCATTTCATTCATCTTCAATTAAAATAATCATCTTCTTTCTATTTCTCTCTCCTAAAAACAACCCGTGACCATGACCCTCCATTGGAGATATGTGAACAACATTCCTTTATTTTATTTTGTACCTCAAGTGAGATGGTGGTTAATAGAGAATCCAAAGTACAATTCCCTAAAAGCCAAAAATACTTTTTCTCACCCAATGAAAAATGGGTTTGTAGGGGCATAGAAAACGCTCTTCACACACTCTTTTGGGATAGAATTTTCAACTTTATCTGGCAAAAGAGGACCCTTAAAATTCAGCTTTTTTTCCCCTTCTTTTTTTTCGTTTCTGGGTTGTAAAAAAATGATATTGGGGTTCATGTAAAGGTAACATTGGACCCTGCAAAAAAAAAGATTCAAAAGTTGGAATGATTCTCACAGTTATATTTGTACACATTTATGAGATTTTATGCTGAATGCAAGAAAGCAACAGTTCAAGTTTATGGGGCCTTTACATGTTGAAATTCAATGAATTAAAAAAAAAAAAGAAAGAAATAAAACACACCCAAAAACACCCTTTTTGTCTCATTGAAATTGCAAAATTTTCAAGGCTAGGAGAAAAGTAATGGGGATAATTTCCATCATAAGACATTTTGACAGAAGTTGGTAGAACCATATATCTATGCACCGAGTGCTGGAAAAGATAATTTAGCTCGTTCAAAATTCGTCAGGACCAATGCACAAGGATGATGAAGTCAATAGTCCCCTTTGCATTGAAAAATGAAATTTGAATACTCCAACAATTTGAAATTGCACAATTGTTTGCAACTAGGCTAAAGCCTAATCGTGGTAACAAAGTAAAATACTATACTCTGTTCCATATGATCTAATATATGTTGTTTAATCTGCCATACTAAACACGAAACACATATATAGATATATTTTCTTGTGGCAATGTGAAGCTAATGTGATATGCATTGCAATGAGGTTTTAAAAGATGTGTTTTAGCAGAAAAGGAGCCCAATTTTTCCTCTTTCCAACTCACATTTTCCTCTTTGGATTCCAAGAAATCAAAAGACACTGCAAGGAGCTTTGTGGGGTAGGTGGGGTGGGGGGGCATGAGTGTTTATACACACACACACACACAATGTGTATGTATATGTATATGCATATGTGGAGGGGAGCGTTTAAATGTCATGTTCTTTATTGCTTTCTTTATAGTGCATGGACCTCCATTTCCAAAGAGTGGATACAAAGTGTTATCAATAAATTATATTCATGATTAAAAGCCTATATATAGCTTAATATTTGATCATTTTGTATGATGCGCTGTGTTGTATTCTGTCTTTATCAGAAAAAAGCAATTTGGGCTATTATTCTTTTTAGCTGATTATTAGGGAAAAAGAAGTTGGCAGCTTGTGTGACTTTGATATATAGATAGAAGAAGAGAACAAAAGAGGCTACAAACAGGGGAAAGATAACAGTTTGAGACCAAAAAAAATAAAAAAATCTACGTAGTATGATAGCGTATGCACATAGAAAACCATTGAAAGTGGATTGCATAGTTTGTTTGTGGAGATTTGAGGAGATCTGATTAATCTATAACTTGTAAGAGAATGTTTCCAGGCCTCGTTTGTTGACAGGGACTGAATGCACTCACTATATCATTGGTGAAACCACCCAAAAAAAAAAAAATAAAAAAAATAACATAAATAAATAAAAATGACTTACTGTCTAAGGCCATTATTCGTGCCAGGCCACTAATGAGGTGTGTTTACCACTAGGACAAGCATCTCGTGATACCTAACGAATACAATTGAATGTTCAAGTTAGGATCCCTACAATTCAAGAAAATTCTGAAGTGATTTTATAACTTTCAAGAAAATCTAAACTCATATATATGTTCATTAAATTTAGGATTCAACAGTTTGAACACCATCACTTTCAGAGAATAGAGATATAACTAAGCGTGTCAAATTCATATTCTACAAATAAAAAGCATGTCATATAGACGTACGATCTGAACAGAGACTAATAGCCCTACTACTGGAAAGCACAAAAATCTTGAGGGGGGGGGGGGGGAATGGAAAATG